>VNJR01001519.1:0-67761 GCA_008042585.1 Drosophila punjabiensis
CCTGCAAGGGTATAAAAATAAATAAATAATTCTCCATATGTTTTTTCCACATTGAATGCGTACGAATGTAGCGTTTGACATAATACCATAATACTAACATCAGTTTGCTTGCAAATTAAGAATTTGAAATAGAAGCTCCTCCAGATGCGCTTGGCGAGCATTGGGCTTCACGGCTTCTGCAGGAATACTTTGCGGATGCGAGGGTCCTATTAATACAGCAAAGGACAGCATTATACCCTTAAAGGCTGGCGTCTCTTTTGCTGTGTTGTCTTCAAGTCGCTGATTTGAAGCTATAATTTTAACCATAGCTTTTAAAAATCGCCAGAAATTAAGGGTTATTTTTTAGATATGGGCAATTCCCTGATGTCGCATGGGACATTTGTACGCATTCAAACTTGTTCTATGACTTTATTTTAATTTATAATTGGTGCTAAGATCGATTTTGGAAAATTTTTTGTTTTCGAGAAATTTACGAAAATGTATGGAATTCGCACGCAACAAAAACAGAAGTCACTTTTCTAAAAACCCGTTCAAGCACTGATTTCAGCAAAACCTGAAGAAAGATTTTAATGAAATGTATTTTGATGTATTATATAATGTTGTCTTAAATGTATTTTTAGTTTGACCTTAAAATATTATGTAGTTTTTTTTAAGTTGAATTTTTATCGATGTCGCACGCGACACATTTTATCATCATACTTTGCAAGTTGTTTTTTTAAGAATTAAGTAAATTAGAAGAGCCTATATCCGTTTTATTTCGACTTTTTGCATTCTTCTTGTGATGTTAGGTAACCAATGTTAAAGCATAATGCTTCTGTGAAGTGTTTTTATCAAAACAAAACAAGCGATGTTTTTCATAAAAATGATGAAAAATCGGATTTACGCGAAAATGCGTGCGAATATTTCAAAATCTTTTTTTAAATACATTAAAGGCTTTAAAATTTGATCTATTGATTTTTTGGCCGTGGTTGTTGTTTATAGAGAATCACCCATATGTTATGGCTCATGTCTATACAGACAAACGTTTTAAAACATTTTTTTAGTACAGTTTTTCATGATCTCCACTCCACCCTGCACTTAAATGTATCCTTTTAATATTGTAAATGTGTCTTGGGGTATCTTGGGACATTTGCGAAAGTAAAATTTGGTAAGTGGTTGTTTAGGCGTGTTCCAATTAAATAAAATGCATAAAAATATTGACGAAAATGTTTGAGTTCTCAAATTATAAATACTGTGGTACTTGTGAAGTATTACTTTTTTACCGCACATTCCTATCAGTTTAATCTTTTATACCCTTGCAGGGTATTAAATAGTTTTCTACATGCTCTCACTCGTATATAAGTCGGAACGACCGGATCGGCTGCCATAGGAACGATCCGAAAATGTTTAGAAAAAAATTATAACCTATTTCAGAATTTCATATTTAACTTTATGAAAATCGGACGACTATAATATATAGCTTCTATAGAAATTTTAAATACAAATTATAAATATTATTGACTTAAAGTATATAACTAAATGGTAATAACATCCTTTTATAATTAATTTGCTTTTATTTATTGTATAAAATCTTATACTATAACCTAACTATCAGTCATATAGACTGAAAGTAAAAATGGCCCTGCCCGTTGTAGGCGGACTCTGCTGGAAACCCGAGCCCAGTACCTTGCGAAAGGATTTGGGTAGGCCGAAAGTGTTTCCTTGTATGACGTTTTTTTCTTCCCTATTTCATACTTTACTGCGAGAATGTAAGAACCTTGTAGTGCAGTCACATGGGCGATCGGGCGTTTATAATCCAGTGGATTATTTTTAGGTGTATTTTCTTGCATTTGATATGTCTTGCGGATCTGCGTGCTATTCAAGTAGAGCGTTTACTCTTTTGTTAGTTTATTTTAATACGGCAGTCGAATAGCCACTTCTCTACAACCATGAGGTGGTTGGTGAACTCGGATGTTGCACGGACTGGACATCGGCAGACGCTGGGGATCGCAGTATCGTCGGCAAAGACGAATAGATTTAGCCTAAGTGCGCTTTCTTGTGGACTCCATTTTCAAAGCTACGATTTTATTTGGACTCAGTTTCAGGTTGGATTTGCGGCAGAACAAAAGTATTTGCAGTTGGGCTCGGCTGGAAGACGCTCCTAAAATGTGAGGCAAATGTTCCGGTTATGTCTGTGTCGCTGCGGGCCCAACAACCTGGAGAATTTTTTATCGGGGTGCTTTGAACAAGCTGTTCAATTTGCAGTTTGGATTTATACTTCTTTATTTTCCCATCCTTTCGTTGTGGTGCAGTGTAGGTCTTGGCTGCTGTGAAAAGTACCTCTTCTAGAGCGGCGGTAGAACAGTCGATGTCCGCTACTATATTGAAGTGGGGGTTAGCTTAATGTGGGAACTCACATACTTCACGTATTTTATTCAGTTAGCTCTGTGCGACAAAGGTCTGTAGGGGTGGTCATGATGTGAGATCTGGAAGGGCCTTGGCGCTTCTTAGACTGCGTCGGATGCTTTTTTGTCACCGCGAAGCCATTTAGATCTGGTATCCTTCTGGGATCTACTGGCCACTATGTAGGGCTACCAAGAGAAACGAAGTCCAATTTACTGCTTCCATTTATAAGTGCATAAAAAAGTTGCTGTGTAACAAGGCGTGATCCCCAGTGCTTATGCTTAATTGATGTAATGACATTTTTCTGCTTTAAAGTTTAAAGTTTAAACTGTTAGATTGTCACACCAAACGACCTTCGTTAAACTACCGATTACCTGTTTTGCTATGCTCGACGTGAAGCAATATTAGCACAATAATCCTAAGATATTGGTCATTTATCATATAAAATAAAAATTTACAAACAAGGAAATATTAAATACCTCAGCTCCCACCCCCTTACTTTGGTTAAAGGCGCATAATTTCCAAAGAAATCGTAATATAAGGCAAAACTAAAAATATTTTTTTTTAGTAAAATAATATTCTGCTCAAGCTCATACATATGTATTTCTTGTTTGGAATTTTTATATACATAAGTGTCCTAATACTTTTTCGACTGATTCCTATGGCATTTGCTTTAATTATTGATTTTAAAATCGCACTTGAAACTTTACGCATGTATCTATAAGGTGATTTGCTACATTTACTGAAAGACGACTCAACGAGCATTTTACTAAACTAACACGTTCGAGTAAAATAGAAAAACAAATAATAAAACACATCAACTAATTATAATAAATAATACAAATTTCACATATATAAAAGTGTGTATATATTGTTCGAGCTATATGCATGCATAAAAACATCGAGCTAAAACTAGGAATAGTAGGCAAACCAGAAACTTCAACTAGAAGAAAAAGCTGCAAATCTAGTTGAGGACTTTCTTTAATCAGAGTAAGTTGTGAGGCCATTCAGGAAGCGTGAATAATAATAACATTTCGTTAACAAGCAGAAGGTCAAAAGATGACGGGCAGAGCCAAGGCCGTTGATCATAGCTCGCTATGGCACAATTTCATCTCCAACGTCATCAAGACGCCGTTAGATGTTACACTCCTAGTCGTTTCGGCATTCGTTTTCTATAAGGTGGTCAGCCTAACCCGTCAGCGCCGCCAGCGCCGTTATCGTGAACAGCAGCTAATGGGGCCGGGTCCGATCTCCTTGGTTCCAGGTGGCGGTGGTCAAGAGGTGGAGCTGCCCCCACTACGCAGCGACTTCACGGTGGCCGAGCTTCGCGAATACAATGGATCTCGTGAAGACGGTCGCATTTTGGTGGCTATAAACTTTAATATTTACGATGTGTCGCGCTCTAAACACTATTACGGATGCAATGGCGTTTATCCAAACTATGCCGGACGCGACATATCGAGAAACTTGATAAATTTCTCCGTGGAGACCAATGAAAGCAAAGATTTTGATGATTTTTGTGATCTTTCAACTAGCCAAATGAACACTTTGAAGGAATGGGATCTGCAATACAGAGAGAAATACCCATTTGTTGGAAAGCTTCTGCGCGAAGGCGATCCCCATACCAACTATGAGGACGAGGAGGAGTCGGAGCAAGAAATACATCGTAATCAATAGATATTATTTTATGTAAAATTATTTGCGGTCAAATATAACTATAAAAATTAAATAATAATAAATAATAAATAAGGATGTAGTTCAGTTTTTTTAATAAATAATAATATTGACAAAAAAACCGAACTCGTTTTTATCCTTGCAGCTTGCTTTTTGGTCCAACCTTTTAACTGGAACATTCTCTTTTTTAGCAGTAAAAAAATTAAATATTTGAATCTGAAATCGTTAAAAAATACCAGTATCTGATACATACATAAAACAACGAGTCACCCCCCCCCCCATTATATTGCAGTTTCAAAATGTCCTTGTGAAATAAATGGATAGTCCCCAAAAAATAAATAAAAATATCGACATTTAGAGTATACAATTTAATATTTTCTTAGCGTTATCGAACCTTTATCACAGCTGGGTTTGTATGGTTAAATTTTACAAAGCTATTCTTTATGTATCCCAGCGTTTCTATTCCACATAAGGCTGAACATCTTGTTGCTGACGTACAGCCTCTGCCTCCGCGCCCACTGCGCATGCCAACAGTGAGTTAACCGTCTGCTCCTCGCCCGCCTTATAGACGTAACCGTTTGCCTTATCGATGTGGTTGCGCAGGCGCAGCATGCTTTCCGTGCTGAATGCGTCTAACAGCTGGAAAGAGACCAGGGCGTAGTCCTCCACAGTAGAGCAAATGGCTTCATTCAGCTTATGGTATTTGCGCATTGCTGGGTCGTCGTCCAACTTGTCCAGCAGATACTTCAGGTCTAGGACGTCCGCATAGAAGTCAATATTAAAGTGCAGCTTGGTCTCATGCTTTCGCAGCAGATCGGCCTTCGAGAGCACGTTAACGTGAGGCAGACTCATGCGCAGCATCGTGTTGAGCGCCATCAGGAGCGTGGCAATAAACTTTGCCGGCTCCGAGCAGTAGTGGGAGTCGATTAGGTTAACGGTAACTAAGCTGTAGCGCTCCCGCTCCAGTCTTTCGAACACCCGAGCCATGGCACTGTGATGCGTATAGAGCTCTATCTGCCCTGGGCAATCGAACAGAAAGTAGTTGTGCGTGGCACCTAGCCTGCGAAGAGCTGGTAGCAGCCAGTCCTCTAGGTGCTCCGCCAGGTACTCAGCACAGTGCATCAGCGCTCCATTTGGTCCCAGTTGCAGGTGCTCCATGCATTCGTCCACAGTAATTAGCTCCACCACACTGAGGACTGGCTCGTAGCCCATGTTGTCGTTGGCCGGGTCCAAGTTTACAACGCCCACCTGTCGCCCAAGCTCACGGTAGAATTTCAGAGCCTCGGCGCAATAGGTAGTTTTGCCGGATCCAGGAGGGCCAATGATCAGCTGACCATAGCGGGGATTCTCCACAGTTGCGGATTTATTCATTATTTCTCCCGGCAGATAAAAACGTAAAAAACATTGCCAGAAACAGGGTGCCTGCGTCGATAACGATAAACTTATGCGATATCTCTAAAAAATATACTTTTATACAAATATGGGATTTCGTTAGTTTAATAATTTAATTGCAATACACCTTGCAATATTTTCTCTATTTGTTAATTAATTAAATGTCGTATATAAAAGCTATTTGCTTTACTCGGTCAGGTATTTTTTAGTCATTAGTATTGTAGAATGCCCCATGCATTTAAATTCAGTAAAATGGTATTTTTGGTATATATCTCACAGCCGAATGGTATATGTTATCGACTAGTTCCCGTTTTTAGAAGTTTTAAATCGGTCACACTGCGCTACAGCTAGTCGGTTTTATAAATCAACGGAAATTCGCAATAAAGTATTGTTCGGACTTCACTAGCCCAGCACAGAGGAACACAACAATGGCTCAGCCCCAACCACCAGCCTATGAAAACAGTGAGTTGGCATGCAAGAGAAAGATAGCCAAATTTGGTGGTGTCAAGAGTAGCCGGCATTGACGTGCAGAGAAGGGGGATGAGTCAACAAGCGAAAACGGTAAAAGCAGAAAGCCATCGCCGGAAGCGTCGTGATTATGCCCATAAATGGACAGACGCCGCTGTATGATAAAGGGGCTGTGGGGACATGGCTCCACCCTTGCACTCTTTTGTTTTCAAGAAGACGGGCCACAGCCGCGCCCAGTCCGTCCCACTCCCTGCCAACTCGCCGGCGTTATCTACTTTTTTTTTTGGATCTGTTGTCTAATCGCATTTCTTCGCGGCTTTAATTGCAGAAAATGTTTATGCGACACTGCCGCGCACCCAACGCGGCCAGCCGATTGTGCTGGGCGCCGATCCTAAGGGCAAGAATTTCCTCTACACGAACGGGAACTCTGTGATTATCCGGAACATCGAGGTAAGCTGATATTGCAGCAGTCCACTCCTGCCATAAACTGTGGCGTCTTCCAAATGGTGTTTTATTTTTGGACAGCTGCAGTTTTCTGCTACTTTTCCGTTCCTGTGTGCCAGTATGAGTCGGTTTTGTTTTCTTTTTGTTAGCTAGCGGCAGCTGTTCTATATTTATTTTTATACAGCACCCATTCCACGGCCGACCAGCAAAATCAACCACTCACACAGGCGCACGGAATATTTTTTGTTTGCCGCCCACGTAACTTAATTATGATGTTCGGCTTGCTGGCCGATTGAGCATTAAGTTGCTCTGTCCCAGCTGCCTGTGTATGTTGGATTGTAAAAGTGATTCTAAAAAACACTCTCGCACTCTCTGTTTGCCGTCTCTCGCCCGTCCCACAGAATCCAGCCATCGCCGATGTCTACACGGAGCACTCGTGTGCAGTGAACGTGGCCAAATACTCGCCCAGCGGCTTCTACATTGCATCTGGCGGTAAGTCTCGCACAGCAATTTCACTCTTGGAGGCACATGGCACAAGGTGCAGGCAGCGGAGCATGCAGAAGCCACAACAGTGTTGAATCTGTGGTCGCCGTGAGTCACGCAACGGCCCATGCCTAGTATTACCATTTGGGGAAACCGTCGAACATCGAACGGTTTCTTATCTTATCTGATGATTGCGAATGAATATTTAAACTACTATTATTCGGTTTTACATTTTTTTAGACGCCTCTGGTAAGATTCGCATCTGGGACACGGTCAACAAGGAGCACCTCCTAAAGAATGAGTTCCAGCCAATCGCAGGACCCATCAAGGACATCAGCTGGTCGCCGGATAATCAGCGCATTGTGGCTGTGGGCGAGGGTCGTGAGCGTTTTGGACATGTTTTCATGTCAGAGACAGGTACATCCGTGGGCGAGATCAGTGGCCAGTCAAAGTCTATCAACTCTGCGGACTTTCGGCCAGCCAGGCCTTTCCGCATCGTGACAGGTGAGCACTATGAATAGCCAAAGGGTGACAAGAAGTAACTAACTTCTTAAAAACAACAGGCAGCGAAGACAACACGGTCGCCGTGTTTGAGGGACCACCGTTCAAGTTCAAGATGACCAAGCAGGATCACTCCCGGTTCGTCCAAGCGGTTCGCTACTCGCCGGACGGCAAGTTCTTCGCTTCGGCCGGCTTTGACGGCAAAGTCTTCCTTTACGATGGTACCAGCTCCGAGCTGGTGGGAGAGTTCGGCTCGCCTGCCCACAAGGGCGGTGTGTACGCCCTGGCATGGAAGCCGGACGGCAGTCAGCTACTGACCTGCTCCGGCGACAAGACTTGCCGGCTGTGGCAAGTGGAGTCCCGTGAGCTGATTAGTGAGTTTGTTATGGGATCTACCGTTGACGACCAGCAGGTGTCGTGCCTGTGGCAGGGGGAGCACTTGATCACTGTTTCCCTTTCGGGCGTAATTACTTACCTCAATGTCGAAGATCCTAGCAAGCCGCTGCGCGTTGTCAAGGGTCACAACAAGCCCATAACGGTACTTGGTTTGAGCGATGACCGCAGCACCATTTACACTGGCAGCCATGACGGTGTAGTGACCAATTGGAACTCTGGCAATGGCACCAACGACCGCATTACGGGAACTGGTCATGGCAATCAGATTAATGGCATCGCCGCCTGGGGCGATTTCGTCTATACTTGTGGCATCGACGATAGCCTGCGTCAGTTTAGCGTTGAGGGCAACGCCTACACCGACTACGTCGTCAAGCTCAATTGTCAGCCTCGCGGACTCGCTATTTTGCGCAGCGAAAATATTATCGCGCTGGCCTGCATCAAGGAACTGACCCTCGTGCAGGACCAAAAGAAAATCTTTTCGCTGCCCATCAAGTTCGAAGCCAGCTCAATTGCCGTTAACGCGGACACCTCTGACATTGCTGTTGGCGGTGATGACCAAAAACTGCACATCTACAGTCTGAAGAACGGAGTCCTGGAGCCCAAGACGGAAATGGACCATCAGGGCGCGGTCACTGACGTGTCCTACTCACCGGACCTTAAATATCTGGTGGCCTGCGACGCCCATCGCAAGGTGGTGCTCTACTCGGTGGATGAGTACAAGGTACACAGAATTTACAGTTATATTGTGTGTGTGTGTACTTACAAATCTATGTGTTCTTTTAGCCTGCCCACAACAAGGAGTGGGGCTTCCACAGTGCTCGCGTCAACACGGTGGCCTGGTCGCCGAACTCTCTACTGGTGGCCAGTGGCTCGTTGGATACCACCATCATTATCTGGTCGGTGACCAACCCTGCTAAGCACACCATTATAAAGAGTAAGTTTCAGCGGATGTAAGAGTTGATCCATTTGCGACTTGTCACCTTCCCTTCCTTCGTTTTAGATGCCCATCCGCAGTCTCAAATCACTCGCTTGGTCTGGCTGGATAACAACACTGTGATCTCAACTGGCCAAGATTGCAACACCAAGGTGTGGCACGTGGAGACGATCTAAATGCCACAGTTTATACTTATCTAGGGAGAGAAGTTGGTCGCCCCCTGGCTTCATTTCATTTAAGTGCAACAGTTTACATTAGCTATTTATGTCTATTATGTCCCTTCGCTCACCTCTTGTCATGTCTCTAAGTTTAAGCCGAAAGTGTTTGCTAATCATATCATGGATATTCAACCTTTTTTCTGTGTGCTGCCCGAGCAACTTTTTATACTATCTAAACTGCGAAAGTGAAACAAAGATATATTAAGTACGCCAGCGTACATAAATTATTGTATTATGAAATGAAATATACTAGTTTTGCATAGCTCTCCTTATTTTCGATTAATGATCATCTAAACACGGTGGATATCCGTCTTAAAAATTTATTTCTTTTAAACTTGGGACTTTAGTGTCGTAGGTTTTCACCCTGTCTTTTTGTGTGTAAAAGTGTGTACGTGTTCTGGTGTGCATATAATTACAATATTTATATAAAACTTTGCTTAGTATACTAGAATGTGTGGGCGTGTGAAAGCGAAAGGTAATTGTAACTTGCAGTTCGATAGCCTCGGAGGTTGCTTCAGTTTAAGGAGCACAATGCGACCGCCATGCTTTTCGACATTTGTCGGTTCAAGCAGGCTGGAGCTCAGCGAAATAAACATAAATTTGTGCTAAAAGTATAATTATAAATTAAGATAGGCGCTCGCATGTGTATGTGTAGAAAACGAAAACGAATTGCGCTAATTATCACAGCCGGGTCTAAGACGTTGGTTTCAGTGGGGCAAACAGATTCAGTGTTGGACACAGCATGACCGAAGACCCTATAATAAGAAGATGGATAACGCCATATGATATTTAAGCAATCGAATTTTTGTTTGGTTTTCGGTGCTAACGATAGCTAGAGACGCTACCGGTTTGCATATAGTAATTTAAATGTATGGGTGTCATGCATCTTCTTATCATGAGGTCTTAAGTCCAACTCTCTTTTTAACTCAATTAAGAGCTGGGCAACACTACTGCATGGGCAGGGAAATTCCTCGTATGTGCTTATGTGTGGTGAACTGAAAAATTAAAGTTGGTATTGAATTATAAAACCCCTCAGGTGGCCACCGCTGTTGTCTCAACGCCTGTCGCTTCTCCGTTACTAGCAGACGACAGCTCCCGTTCGCTTTTAACGACCGGAGCCGGCTCGGCTCCTAAGTCCAGGGATGACTGGCCAGTGGGTGGCGAGGAGTCAGAAATTGCCACGGCGGCTGCGGCGGCCGCCATTTGAAACTGATTGGGCAGGAAGATATATGGATTCCGTCCCTCATGACTCGGGCACCCAATTGCTGTCGTTGTCGCTGTGCCCACATCCCCACTGGTCACCGTATGACTCACGGATACAGGCATGGTGTTGGCTGCCTGCTGCACAGTTGTCGTCAACTTGGAGACTCGCTTTCGCCTGGCCTCGTTCTCACAGGGTGACGGAGCTCCCGGGTGCCGGTAGCTAACGTGCTTCCGCAGGGCGTCCTTACTACGAGACACGTGGGAGCATACATTACACGCGTATCTAAAGGGAGAAAAACGTAGCCAATGTAGTGATTATATCTAATTTTATATATAATATTCATTCAAGATATGAATTGTGGGCGGCATAAAATAATCCTTAAAACTTATTGGGCATGTGTAAAAATATGACATACTTTTGGGAGCAGCACTTTTTACCTCGTATTCGCAGTAGCATTATATCAAAAATATTTTTTTTTAAATATATAAGACTGGTTGTCTACATTTTATGATTTAAATTAACACATTTAGTGGGGGTGAGCTTATCTTTAACAAACCGACCAATTACACAAATTACATGCTGTTCTACAACAGTCAGTTTTTGTATAGGTGAAGGTGCTGGTTTGACTAATGTCGGAATTATTGCCATGGAAGAGTAAAAACTTCGCAATATTTTTTGAACGGAGGACAAAATGCACAAATGTTTATTTTCTTACTGTTTAAATATTTAAATTCATATAATACTTTTATTGTTTCGTCACTTACCTCACATTCTGATGGGTTTCCAGATGCACGCGAAGGTTGTATTGGTTGCTCAGTTGTTTGTGACAGATGAAGCAAGTGGCGTAGAGCTTGGAGTTGGACGGCGGCTTAATGGCGGCGGCGGTCAGCGGCTTGTCGCGGTCGGCGCTGAGCGAGAGTAGGTTCGGCTCCGATTTCGCACTGACAAGGGCCATTCCCCCGGCGGCGGCAACTGCCGCAGCTGCCTCTCTCTGGTATTGCTCAATGTGTAGTTGCAGCTTGGCATGGTCCTCTGGCGAAATGTAGGGGGTGACGGCCGGCACCTGGTGGTGGTGCATCTGGGCCGCCTGCTGAGCCGTGGTGGGCGTAGCAGCGACGCTGTAAAGCGGCGGCTTGCTGTACAGTTGACCTTGGCTCACGGAGTTGGGGTAGCTGACCGAGGAGCATTTGACCACCGGCAGCTGGGGGGAGAAGTGGGTCATTGCAGAAGTGGCGAGGGTCACTGGCGAGGTGGCCAGAATGGCGGACTCCGGGGGAGACTTGCTACTGCTGTTGCCTGAAGCGCTTTTCGGGGCCTTAGCCAGACTCTTGTCTAGTCGCCTGAACTCCTTGGGCGGGCTGTCGCCTTTGAGTCGCTTGGCTCCGAAACAGTCCGCCTCCTGGTGATCATCCTGCACCCCGCTCTGGTAGAGCTGGCACTGTTGCTGGTATTTGGCCAGGAGCTCCGAGGTCTTGTTTAATGCCGTTTGAGAGAAGTTGAGCGGCTGGGGCAACAAGCTGGGGTAGAACTGGAGCGACTTAAAAAGATTCTCCAGGGGCGTCGTGCCCATGGCTGCAGAACCCACTGACGCTAGCTTGTTAGCCAGCAAAGGGGTGGTCAGCGCTGGACTGGGCATCTGGGGCAGGGGTAGGGGCAGGGCAGGCGTGGGCGTGTGAGATGGCGTAGGTGTGGGCGTGGGCGAGGGCGTAGTGGGACGCTCGAACTCTGACGACTTCTCGTTGGACGGATTCATGTAGGAGGCTGATTCACTTCGCGCTGTCTTTGGTAGCTGCAAAGAAATTCCAAATCGAATTTTAATTTCTTTAATTGTGAAACTTGAAAAATCTAAATACCAGGTTCATAGACAACTTTGCTATAAAGAGGGAGTCTATGATTTACTAGAGCACCTGGCGAACTTTGACTTTCACTGAGAAACGACAAATAAATGTAAATTTATGAATATCTGCTGAGATTCTTTACCAACACGCGAATAGAACAATTACGAGTCCTTAACTTTAGTTATAAGTTTGCAGCGCAATAAAGGAGGCATTTCCGACTCTATAAAGAATATATATTCTTGATCAGCATCAACAGCCGAGTCGATTTAGCGATGTCCGTTTGACCATCCGTCTGTCCATTTCTAATAAAAACTTTCTATGCAAACTATTCAAATTTTTAAGCTGAAACTGAATGAAACTTTGCTGATAGTTTTCTATACAATCTCAATCGGACTACTATATCATTGAATACCGAATATATGCCATAGAAACAATTATTAATACAAAAAAATATACTTTTCAATATATCTTCATCTCCTTTTAGAAATGAACATTTTGCACCATTTGATTTCGGTTTCAGTTTTATGAAAATCGGACGACTATTTTATATAGTTGCCAAAGAAACGATCGATAAATTCAGAGGAAAATAAAAAACTGCTAATGTAAAAGTAAAAAAAAATGGATATCAAAGTTGACATTCATTTCTAGTTTTTCCATATACATTAATATACATACATATATATTTTATATTACATTTATTATATTAAGGATCCAATTGTAATTGGCAAGGGTATACAGACATTGGTGTACCGATGTTGTTGATCGGCTTTGCGATTTATTCAACCATGAGAAGATGTGAAGTAATTTACGGTGATGAATCTTTTTAAAATCATTTATATTATAAATGGACACAATATTTTTGCACCCGCTATATCTTTAAGTATTCGCTAGGAAGTTTTTTTAATGATTGTATTTCCATAATGAAATAACGAAAATATAGGTCATCTGGCAAATAAATTATAAATGCCGTCAATAACTATATGTTCCTTTTATATAATGCAACCTGCATCAAACCACCCAACATTAGCATTTTTATAAGCTTAAGAAGCTATCTTCGAAAAGCCGATGTTTGTATGCCTTTGCAAGTACCAATTGTACTAATGTTTTATTCAGATCTAAAACTAGAGACTGGTATTTTTGATTAAATATAATATATACGATTCGTCGTTCAAATTTAAACTAGAAATAACCAGAAAGGAAGCTAACTTCGGCACGCCTTGCAGATTTCAATTGCATTAATTATAATCTATCCCTATTTAATATAATATGAATTACTTTCATATTCATTTTATATTTACAGTCTTACATTTTTTTTCATTGTAACGTGCAAAGTCAAATGTAACTTAGCTCCACATTTACCGATCGTTTGTATGGCAGCTATGTATATGATATAGTCGTCCGATTTTAATGAAATTTAAAACTAAATTCTGAAATAATATAGAATGCTTGTATCTCAAAGTAGAAGAAATAGTTAAAAACTGACAAAGTTATAATATTTTTTCTCCGACTTATGTACGAGTGAGAGTATATAGAAAACTATCTTCAAAGTTTCATTCATATAGCTTAAAAACTGAGGGACTAGTTTGCTTAGAAACGGACAGAAGGACAGACGGACAGACGGAAACGGACTCGGCTGTTGATGCTGATCAAGAATATATAGATATACTTTATAGGGTCGGAGACGACCCTGCAAGGGTATTAAAACAGGGCAAAAAATGTAGTTACCAATACTGCAAATTACTGCAAGGCAAGTTCCATAAAATACTTCATAATTTATTTAAATCTCGCAGGTGTGTAATAATGATTAATTGTAAATAAAATTTTAATAACATTTGCAGAAAACGTACCGGGTAATCGTATCTATTTCCTAGCCTTTCTGCCCTTCTTGATTTATCGGAAAATGCTCACTTAATTAAGTCACTACTTACATTGTTGTTCTGGACATCGGCCAGTCCCTTGATGCCCAACGTCTCGGCCAGATTTAGCAGCATGGGTATCTGCTCCTCATAGACGTTCACCTCGCCGGAGTACATGAAGGTAAGCAGCGCCACAATAGCTGCAAAACTGGCCCCCGGTATGATGATGACGGGGTGGCTACTGGCCTCCAGCGCACGGAAGATCTCCATGAAGAAGCTGCTGCAGGCGCTTAGAACCACGCGGTGCGCTCGCAACTGGCGGCCCTCTGCCGAGATGGTCACATCCGTCAGATGCGACTGGTCCAGCAACACCGGCAGAGTGCTCAGCAAACTGGTCTGGAAGGGATGAGCCAGGGGAGCAGAAGGGAAGTCAGAAATACGTGTAACTGGGTCATCCGATCATAAAAATACACTTTCCCTGGGAAGGGTGATGCTCTGATGAAGATGGGATGTGGTTGGATGCAGCTGCTCTCAAACTTTGTGATTTACACTCAGTGGAAATTCTTTGGATTTTGGCAATTGCACGAATCTTTCCATTTATTTGACTTTCCCCCAGGCTCGAACCCCCCTCCCTACGGTTTATTCCGCTATTTTGCTATTTTGGACAGCCATCGCATGTCGTATGCCTCTGTTCACTCTTTGAGCCGCCTTAGTAAACGTCGAAAGCGAAAATTGTCACTATATGAAAATGCGGAAAACTATGTGTGAATCTGTACGTATCTCGGGATATATATAGAAGGGGCGACATTTCGCTCGGCTCGCTCGCTTCAGTGAACGATGTCCAGTCCAGTTTTATGGCTGAGGCCAAGCCCCTAGATGATTCTTTGGCAAGATATCAGCGCAGTGCACGAACAAGGCAGTGTCGTGCAGAAGAAATCATTTTCTTTTATTTTTTTTTGCTTCGAGCACCACCCCATTGAAGGCAGCATATTAGGGATAAATGTGGGATTTGGTTGGAGAAGCTCACCTGGTGATTGTGCCATCGAAGGCAGAACTGCTGCTGGTTCTCACTGTGCTGCAGCTGCTGCTCGAATTGGTGCTGCTGCAACTGGTCGTGCTGGTGCTGATGTTGCGGTTGTCTGGTATTAGTGCTATTTACATGTTCCATAATTCATCTGGGGTGGATCACATGGATCTGCTGCAACAGAGGGGGAATCTAATTAGTGGACCACAAATATTGTTTTCATTCATGTCAGGTGGGATGTCAGAGAGGTAAACAAAATCTGTACGCGTCGCCTGGTTCTCGCCACTCGACGTTGTTTTCGTTTTTCATAATTTGTTTGTTTGCATTTTGGTTTGTTTATTTATTGAGCGTTTTGTCACACACACACTTTCCTTGTCGTCTCTTTTCGACTTATTTCATTTTATTTCGCGGTTCTTCAAAAGACTAGAGCAGAGTGCCTCGAAGAGCGTTGACGGTTTGTCTATCTGACTGCTGTTTCCTCGCACCACAACGCGTATACGTATTGTGTCGTAGCATCTCGATCATTACTCATACCGCCAAGCATTTTGATTCTTCTTGTGGTGGATGGGGCTGTGAAGCTGCGCGCTCCTCCAAGGCACATGGGAATATTGCTCAAATTCTTATTGCTGCTCCGGCACTCAATCCTCTAGGATGCCGCCTATCAGAGCTGCGTTGGCCAAGTTAACAAGCGCCCAATAGTTAGGCAACGCGGTCGGGCACCTCGGCTGCCATCGGTGCCCAGTTGACGAATAGAAATTACAATAAAAAAAACACACTAATACACGCACACGACCAGTGTTATTTGTGTTCTTGCTGGCAATTAAACTAAATTTATTTAAATAAAATAAGTTTTCCTTGGCTGGCCTGGCCTGGGATCGTAGTTGTTGCTGTTGACGATATTGCTGTGGGTTTCTGGGTGCACTATAAATTTGGCAATTTCCATTGTTCGGATCTTTACAGTGCACGGGAAGGGGACAGTGGCCACAATCATCACACTTTTGTCCGAGGGCTATTTTTAAGATGCCAGACCACGAAGCTGGGTGAAGATTTCTCTGTCTATGCTGCACTGCCGTCCATTGGAGGCCCCCCAAAAACAACCCAACCCAACCCAAACCAAAGCAACTCGATGCAAATCGCAGCAAAGTGACAAGTCCGAGCTGTGTCCGTGTTGGTGTCCGCATCGGAGGCATCTCAACTAGCCCAGCGTGCAATTGTTGCTATTGCCGCTTTAGACGGACGGAATTTTCTTCATTCCATTATGTGTGCACATAGGACTGAGATCGCATCTAAGCATTTCTCTATTGAGAGACGATGGATGGTGTAGGTTGCCTGATGGGGTACAATGGATGCCTGGGGCTGGGATGGGATGAGATGGACGAATGGCGAATGGAGGATGGGTGGTGCTGGGGTGCTGAGGTGCTGAGGTGGCGGCTCGGCCTTTTTGGCGCTCGTTCACACAAGAAAGTGTCGTGACAGTCAGGCAGCCTTCTTTTCCGTAACTCTTTGGTATTTCGCTCAGTTTTTACTTGATTTTCCGAAATTAGTTTTTCAGCCTTTCAGCTCCCTCCGTCCTCCTCCGCCTTGCTTCTTCGCTGGCTGCTGTTGTTGTTTCGGCGTTTTAAATAGCCATCCAAAAAATAAAGATCTGTGCTAAACGCTCTCGCCAGGCTGTCTATTTTGATTTGTTGTCCAAGTGCCTGCCTTTTGTCATCCGTGACTATTTTTTCCAAAGCACTTCGCAATCGTTTCATTTCGATTTAGTCCGTAATACTCTGCTGATGCTGATGCGTAATATTTACACACATAATCACTCATACGCCTCGGTTGTCCGCCACCCGCTTCCTCAAAAGATCAGCATAAATTGGGGGAAAATCACTCTTGAGCCTTCGCCTCAGCGTGTGTTGTTGTTTAACTTTTATTTGTTCCATGAAATGTGGCGCACATAAATTTTGTGTCAACGTTGCCTGAGAGAGATCTAGGTATTTGGATATCATTATAGAATTCGCACGATCAGCGGTCTATATGTGGCTGTGATTCACGCATAATCCAGTGGCCCAACATCACCACCCCTGGGGGAGTCTAATAATAGAGCTGCGGCCAACCCTTACGACCGAGGACGTTTATCTCCTTCTTATGTGCCAATCATCAAATTATATTTATTTTCAACTCATTCTTTTTTCAAGAGTCGCGACAGTTTCGTTTTTGTCCAGTATAATCCAATTTAAAGCGTGTTCCTTTTCCCCTACCAGTAACATTACACAATTTATTTAATTCGTTATTCACTCGGTACTATCTCACTCGGTTTACTCTTAAAGCATCCTTCGCATTCTTGGTTTTTTTTTCACATTTATTTTTTAATGCCATTTTCCCCTGGCGAAATGTGTTTGCCTTTCGAATTTTCCCTTTTGAGATTTTCGCGACGGAACGTGCGCGTACCTTTGTTAACCGTTAGCTGCTCGCATCTGAAATGAAAAAATCCGAAAATGTTTCAATTCTTTCGCTTTAGTTGGAGATTTTCTATTTTTCGAATGTCCATCTCTTGACAATTTTCCTCTATCTCATGCTGCTGTTGCTGTTGCTGTTGTTGCTGCTGATGCTGTTAGTGTTGCTATTGCTCTGCCGCTGGCCCAAATATTGTTCTTGTTGCTATTGCCATTGCTGCTGCTACTGCTGCGGTGTGCTGCCATTTGTTTAGCGGATTCGAATTCGGCTCTCAGCTTCTCGCCTCCATGTTCTTTAATTAATGAGCAGGCAACAACGGCTGAAGAGAAGAGAAATCTTGGCGGTTTTGCACTCGCGATCTCGCCTCTTCACCAAATTAATTGGCTGCTCCGCAGCTAGTTAATCAGAACATTTGCCAGCGGCAAATCATCATCAGGGCATCAACAGGGCATCATCGGGAACTGCGTCCACGCCGCCTCTAGACACAATTGACACGACTAAAAAGCAATGAGATCTGTGTGCTTCGTGTGCATTATTAATTTGCAATAAAATGTGGAAGAGGCGACAGCAGCCGCTGCTGCTCGACAGTGTTGGCCGCAAATAAATTCGTACCTGCCCGTTGGATTTGAATTATGCCTGACAAATACAAATGGAATCGCCAGATGGAGACGGAACTTGCCGTGAGAGGATACCCTGCCCCTTTAAAATGCACATTTCAATTCATTAGAATGCCACAAATATTTATTTATTGTTGTCATCTGTGCGCGCCTATATTTGGGTTAGCTTCGCCGTAGCTTGGAAACTGCCCATACCCCAGATTGGCCCAAACCCTATATCCCAGTCCCAAATCTCGATCTACGTTCTAAGGCACCGGGTCTCTGTGCTCGGTCTGCACTGCTCCAACGCAAAGTCCCAGCCGTAATTGTAAGGACATCGCACTATGGTCAGGTAACCGCTAAGGCATCGATAGTAGTACTCGCAGCGCTGGGGATGAGGATGAACAGAATCGCCAACTGACTCGCAGTGCGGGCGACTAACGGCCGGAGAGGATGGAGAAGAGGATGGAGAGACAGTTGGAGAATCCGTAAAGGGGCCAGGAGGAGTATCGCCGGAAGCAGAAGGTGAAACGACACTTGGTGGCGGGTCCTTCTCCTCTAACTCTTGTTCTGTCACGATCGTCTCAGGTCCTCTGAGGCAGACGCCAGCATCGTCAAAGGCACACTCCTGGGTCCTATCGTCGAAGTATGTGTGCTCCGGACAACTGTCCCTGAACGAGTCCTCTCCGTTGCAATAGATGTAAGAGGCACAATCATCGATGGCCATGACAAAGGTGTTGGACTCCACATTTTCACACTGCGGGAAGTCAGCTCCTTGGATGAAAGTGAAGCATCCGGTGAGTAGTAGTAGACATATTCCGAGGTTGAACTCAAACAGCATCATCATATATGTACCTTAGTTTTTGACTTTTACTGCCAATGAA
Organism: Drosophila punjabiensis; assembly: GCA_008042585.1. NCBI lineage: Eukaryota > Metazoa > Arthropoda > Insecta > Diptera > Drosophilidae > Drosophila > Drosophila punjabiensis. The sequence goes on from VNJR01001519.1 coordinate 18,737, forward strand.
GACAGCAACATCTCTTTTATATCTAATTTTCAAGGTTCCTTGAGTTCTCTTATCAGCGCTCTTGTATTTGGTATCGATCTCAGAAATTTCTTTGCCAATTTTTTATCTTTACTTAAATGGGTCATGGCTGTGCACTGCCTGCCTTGTTATGATAAAGAAACATGAATATATTAAATTTTGATTTTTCTCAAAAGTTTAAAGAGAGAACTCTACCACCTCGCCACTCCTATCACAGCTTGATTGCTAAGTACCAACGCATGTGGCCTTAAAATAAAAGATAGGCGGTCATGACTAAATTTTGCGTTTTGAACTGCATAAATAAAAATTGATTTTATTGCAAGGATACAAATGCAACTTGCTAGTAAAAAACCTCAGTCCCGGGCTTGTACTGTATTTTAACATATTTTTCTGTGCTTTCAGAATATCTCGATATCTCGGTAACCAGTAAATAACATTTTAAAAACGGATTCTGATGGTCTTGTCCACCAGAGCACTTTAAGATGCCGTATCAATTTTACCGGTAAACAAAAAAGGAAGCTAACTTCGACACGCCGAAGTTTGTATACCCTTGCAGATTTCAATTGTATCAATTATAATCTATCCCAATATAATATAATATAAAATATTTTCATATTCATACAATTTTTACAGTTTTAAATATTTTAAAATTTTTATGTTATTTACCTCCACATTTACCGATCGTTTGTTTGGCAGCTATATGATATAGTCGCCCGGTTCTTATGAAATTTATAACAAAATTCCTAAATGATATGAAATTCTTGTATCCCAAAGTAGAAAAAATTATGTTGAAAACTGACAAAGTTATCTTTTTTTTTCTTTAAATTTTCCAAACTGTTCCTATAACAGCTATATGATATAGTATGCCGATTTTTATAAAATGAAATCCAAAAATCGGAATCAATGTATAAAGCTTATAACCGAGAGTTGATCAAGAAATGTTAAAAAACAGCGGAATTATAATTTTTTTTTCCTAAAATTTACGAATCGCTTGTATGGCAGCTATATGATATAGTCGTCCGATCCGGCTCGTTCCGACATATGTATATATGAGTGAGAGTATATGGAAGACTATCTACAAAGTTTCATTCAAATTGCTTAAAAACTGAGGGCCTAGCTTGCGTAGAAACGGACAGACAGACAGGCGGACAGACGGACATGGCTAGATCGACTTTATAGGGTCGGAGATGACTCCTTCACTGCGTATAAAAACAACATGAAAAGTATGATGGCATTATCTTAACGATCGCGAGGTAGCGATACAAATACGTAATAAGCTGCTGTAATAAATAAAATAAAAATTATAATTCGATATATTTTCTCAAAATAAAAAACTACGTTGTTTTATTGTATTTTAACAATTTTTTCCTTTAAATTATTCGTCACACTTTGCAGAAGTAAAATCTTACTTCTGTTTTCTGTTTTTTAAAAATATTTCCAAAACGACAAGTCCTAAAAGATTGACTTTTAGAACACAAATATTATTGGTAAAATACAATGATCGTGTAAAAAAATGTGCATACATTTTTGTATGTATATTTTTTCACTTTTTACCGTACGTAACGATCGCCATCCTGGAAATGCCCATATTTTCATATATACCCTTTATAGGGTATATAGTAATTGTATTTCTAAATAAAATTATAGTACTCTGCAAGGGTATACTAAAGAGTGAACTAGCAGCAGAGTTTTCTTGCGTTTTAAATGTCATCTGAAATAAACTTTTTAATTTTTTGTACCAACAATTAAGAAATTCTCATATATAATATGGTATATGCTACAAATCTTCCCATTTGCATATGTGTCTGTACTTCCCTGTAACCATTGTTTATGTACATATATTTATTTAGGAATATTTACACGATTTACAAATCAAATACAAAAAGTGCACTGATCACGACAACATTCAACAAAATAATTCCGAATATATGGCACTCGTCCTAGTACTTATTGATGTTGAACAACCGTACACCATGGAACTGCGGCAATTTGGGAAGCGTAACCACCACAAGTGAAATGAAATTGGCTATAAAGTGTTCTGTGTTGTTCCGAGTGTACAAGCATGTGAGTAAGAATCTGAAAAAAAATCAAGTTTTAAAATTATTTTTCGATTCAATAGAATAGGTTCCTAGCTTTGATACCGATGTTGGGAAGTCCTATGAGAACAATTATTATTGTGCACTTACAGGACAATGGGAACGGCTGTGAGGAACTTGCGGGTGGTAGTCATTTGCACGCCGTCGTCAATCTGTTCCCAGTGCGTCCATCGTCGACTAGGATCGTTCTCCGTGCTCAGCCAAGGAGCCCCTTTGATGACGTGTAGGAAGTACAGGTGAGCCTAGACACGAAACGATTAGGACCGAAACCGCACTCGGACTTGGGCACTTACCGCATTGTGGAGCAGGTTGGTGGCCGTCCATGCCCATGGAATGCTGACAAATGGTACTGATAAGAACAGCAGGTGCACCAACAGCAGGCCCAACAGGTAGGCCAACCAGAACCCGCGGGCACTCAGCCAGGAGCTGTTTGGATTCGGCTCGCCGTGGCCTCCGGCAATGGACGTCATTTTATTTATTTAACGAACCAAAATAGCATAAACAATAGAGATGGAGAAACGTCGATGAACATCGATATTTTTCTACCTCTTCTACTATGTAAGTAGAAGTAAACTAGCACATTCCAGGAGGCGTTACGGCATATTGAAAGAAAAAGCGGCGGTCACATTGCGCAGAAAATATCAGCCATTTTGTTGTTTAAGCGTTGAAAATTTTCGGCGTTATTTCGATTAGAATTAAAAGAAAGAAAGAAAGCGTGTATATTAATATATTAAAGAGGCCTTATTGCCTTCAAGCCCAGAGCTTGACTAAAAAAAAGAAACATCCACATTAAACCAGTAAGATGAGCGGTTCTAATGCAAAATCCTCGGGAACTGGTGAGCACCACTTGCGTTCAATCAAAAAAGTGTGCGACTTTAATTATTTTTATTATATTAAATAGGTTTTGGGAACCTCATGCTCATTCCCAGCATTGAGGAAAAGAACAAACAAATCCAACAGGAGACGATGATGGAGAAGTTACGGGCAAAGTATAGAAACAAGCCCAAAACTTACGAGGAGATTAAGAAGTCTGTGCGAATGTACTTCATCGAGAAGCATTATCCGCTGGATCCGGTTTGCAAGGCCACGCTGCAGTCTGCGCTAGACAAGCTGCAGCACTACATCAAGGTGACATCGCGTCACGGCCTCGTTGAGCGGTTGGAGAGCCTCTCAAGGCAGCTGGGCCTCAAATTCATGGAGGACCAACAGCTATTGTTCATCTCAACCGACATGTTTTATGTCGAGATTCTACTGGACGCTGCAGGCAGTCTGACAGACGTCAAAGTGCACCACGAGTGCAAGATAGAGCAACAGTCTAGCGAAATGGTTGCATGCCTCAAGTCCGGCGACTTTGCTGACTTCACGGTCCAGTTAGAGGGTCTGTCCTCTATATACCAGCTGAACGCCGAGCCAAAGGTTAAGAAGAAAGCGTTTGTTGCGCTGCAGGCGTTGGAAACTGATATCCAGACGCTCTACCAGATGCAGGTACAAAATCACTCCGGCGACAGCTATTCTCTGATGACTAGCTCTTCCGTCGGACTGGTGCTCCCTAGACGCGGTGGCCATCCGATGAAGCTCACCTACTTCTGCCCGCCGCTCCACCTGCCCGAGGGTGATCCAAAGCTGGCCAGTGGGGACTTTAGCATTGATAAAGTGATGCGGAGCAGCCACGGCTTGAGTGCCACAGTCAACCTGGAGGGCTCTTCCGCTAACAAACTGCAGACCATGCCGACGGTGTCGTTCGTCCGTGATGCGCAGACGGGCCTGGAGGTCCCCACATACGCCCAGCTAAACCAGAACAACTCTCTGTTGATGCCGGCCACATATGTGCTTCGGCTGAACAAGCCTATGCCCGTGTGCCTCGAGTCGTTAAAAGGTTTGGGGTTGCCTGGGCTGGACGCGATAGCTACACCCCCCACGGCACCCACCACAGTGCTGAATCTAATTGTACAGACTGCGTCCAAACAGGCAATTAGAAACACACAGCGCGGTCTATATGTAAATCTGCCGAAAGAGACACACTGCTACTTCTTTACCGACAACCGTAAACTTCAGGGCACGCTGGTGTCTTCGCTGCCCTTTACTGAGCCCGCCCAAGTGCCAAGGATCGTAGCGTTCCTGAAGAAGCAGGCACTGTTTTATACCCTTCTAGCCAGTTGCGTTCGCGAGCAGCAAAAGCAATATAATGGTATGTACATACAAACTTCTTTGTTTTGAGTCTGTATTTTTAGACCAGCATTTTCCTTTCTTTGTTATGTTATAGACATGGACAGCACTGTGATACTGGAAGTGACCGCCGTCTCTTTCAATCAGATCACCGTTGAGCTGCAGCATCCGTACGAGGAGTCGTTAGCCACGGTGGATTTTTTGCTGGAAGACGGTCAGCCTACCTGTAGCGTCTACTGTCTGAGTAATGAGTACGAGCAGCTCTCCCAAAAACTCACCCGCACTGTCCGTAAGGTGGTTTCCATCCCAATGGTTATATACAAGCTGCTCAAGTGCTGGGACGAAGAGCACGAGTTCAAGTTGCATGGCGCTATTGGTCCCGGAACGGGCGCTGCAGGAGCAATAGGAGGGGGAGGAGGCGGCGGATCAGTTGGAGGCGGAGGAAGCAATAGTTTCAATCAGTTCAACATGGACACGGCACCGCCTCAAGATGGAAGCCTGCCTGGTGGAGGCTTCGCGAACATCAACAACCTTAAGATGGACTCAAAAACGCGGTCTTTGGCAGATTCCTTTGCTGCCTCAACCTCGGCTGCCGCGGCTATCGCTGGTCTGATAAACTTAAAACGAGAGACGGATTCCCAGGCTGGCATTTCACCTGGCCCCGGAGGCTCCGTTAGCTGTACCTCCAGTTCATCAGGCACCGTAAAAACCACCGATCAGGAAATTGCTGACAAGTACAAGAATATCTGGAAGGACAAGACCCCGAATCTGAAGCACTGTGTCAGCATTACTCCCATTTCAGGAGACGGCAAGTCAAGTTCAGTCGGACCGTCTAGCACCAGTGGAGTCGTTTCCGGCGTCGAGGTTCAACGAACTGGTGGCATTGAGATAATTCCACTTAACGCTCAGACTTCTGTAGCTGGCGGTGGGGCATCTTCCTCGTCTAGTGCTGCAGCTACAACCATTACTATCACTCCAATCACGGGGGGTAAGGAATCTATAAAGGAGTCGTCGAAGAAAAGTAACACTACCACGGTCGGATCAGGTGTGGCAACTAAGCGACCACATGAGAGCATTGCCAGTGGCTCATCCTCTAGCGGAAGCGGATCAAGTGGATCTACTTCATCCTCCACTAGCAGCAGCTCCTCCGATATACAAAAGGAGAAGAAACGCAAAAAGAAGCGCGACGATTCACCAATGGGACCGCCGGAGAAGATCTACTCGCGGCAAAACTCGCCAGCTGCTGGCGGCGATTGCTCCACGTCTGGCGGAGTAGTGCGAAAGTTTTCTTCCCCTTCGTCGTCCCCCAAGGCTGGCGGCGCAGGTCAGGGTCTAATGGCCGGAGTGCCACCGGGGCGTCCCAGCCCAAAGCACTCGCCCGTGTACAGCAGTCCTAAACATAACACCGCCTCCAACAGTCCAAAGTCACCGTTCGGCACCCACTCTCCAAAGCACGGATCATCCGGCAAACCGAGCATGTCCACGCTGAAAAGTGCGGCCACTGCAGCAACCAGTCTGAGCCCCAAGGGTGATAAGTCATCATCTTCTGCGGGCGCCGTACCATCGGGGGCTGTACCCTCCTCTTCGGGTCCTGGTGTGGCTCCCGGTCTGGTGCGATCATTTGCCAGCGTTGGCGCACCACCACCACCACCGCCAGTTCCTCCACTAACCAGCACGACCGGATCACTTGGGAGCGGGAATAGTGGACAAAGCGTTAAAAAAGAGAAATCGTCGTCTACATCCGGTTCCAATTCCTCTTCATCTACAATGGGTGCAGGTGGATCTTCCGTCGCTGGGGGAGGGATTTCCCCAGCCAGTGTGGCAGCTGCAGTAGCCGCCTTGAAATCCTCGCAGCAGCAGCAGCTGAAGTCTTCGGTTGCCAGTCTTTCTCATTTAGCGGCTGGTGGAGGATTAGGCAACTACGCGACCACGTCGGGTGGACCATCGGCAGCATCAGTGGTGGTGGGAGCAGGAGCTGGATCAGGAGCTTCTGGAATGGAGCTGAGCGCCCTGCGGAAGAGTATGGCGGGAGGTGCGGTAAGTCCGTTTTCATTATAAGTGCTCCACTCCACTCCACACGACACCAACCCACCCCCAGCATATCTCACTGGAAGCCTAACAAGTAGTTGATTCTCTGCCAATTTCCCTCTAACCTAATGCAGCAGAATCGAACAGAATCCTAACTTTAAACTAATGCAAATACTGTATTTACTTAGTTTTAAAATTATATATTTTGTAATTTCCTACTTCCGCTGTAGTTAAAGATGACAATTGTTACTCTGTTACTATTATTATTTTGTTGTTTGTGTGTCTTTTCCTATATATTATTTTTGTAAATATATATTATATCCTATTATTAATCATATCCAGCCGCATCCGTTTTATTTTCGACTGAATCCAAAATTTATTTACGGTAAAGGGGCTTCTCTTTAGCATCTCTGAAAAGCAAGCTTACCACTACTATCCCTGCATTGAGCACGTATGTATGTATTTATTCTTTTCTCTTTGGCATGTTTGTTTTTAAGAGCCCTAACATATATATTTATGAAATTCTAACTTTGCATTGTCATAGTATCAAATCAACTATTTCCGCATTGTAAACTTCGTTGTGATCGATTTCCTTATGCGCTTTGTTGGAATGAAACTTATACAGCGTGCCTTGGCTGAGAACTAGAACATAGAGAGTCATTTAATTGATGGCTTTGCACCAGGGACCGTAATCATTATAAGTTTTATTTAAAAAATCAAGGGATAATGATTATGTACTGATTTTTATTATTTTTATCTTGATTAAAATCGATTTATATTATAAAAATCAATAATAATAATTATTTTTGATCAAAACATTAAAAATCAGTACATAATCATTATTTTTGAGCAATCATACTGTGTTAGAAAAAAATATTTTACTGAAGTTTTAGTGTTATGGCCGAGGGGGACCTTTCTGTGGAAATGCACATATGCATATCAAAATACATTTTAATATTTGAGTGTTTAAGGAAGTGCAATGTTATTTCGAATTATTACAAGTTTTTTCCCAGAAAGATCAATTATTAGTAATCTTAAGTTCAAATTGTAACAAAGTGAAGGAACATATCAATATAAATAAAAATATGAGTAGCGCCATAAGTTTTTTTTTTGCTCGAACTTTTCGTGCTTTAAAATTTGCTTCCGTAAAGGTCTCTACAGCCAGATGCTCTCCTGTGCGCACATGTCCTCTCTAAAATTCTAAATCTGTTCGTCTGCATACGCACTTGCTTTATCTGGTATATAGTACTCACACGCTGTCAAAAATTAATTGATAATGTCAATTCAGATTAATGGGCGTTAGGCATCTTACTATAAAGTTTTTGGTAAAATGGTTGTAACTTTGATTGCTGTTTTATTTATTGTTTTCTATTTACTATTGTTCAAACAATATCTAAAGATAATTTCTTAAACATAAGTATCTACTAACGGGGCTTACTCTGTTCTTTTCTCTTTCTCGTCGTTCCTCACAAAACCTTTGAAAACCTGGCACTTCTTTTAACTTTTATTTATTATTTTACTGTTTGTACGATCGATTCATTTTGATTGTTTTAATTTGTATTTCGTTTTGGTTCGTTTGTTTCCTTACACGCACACAACCACATGCTTACTTTGTCAGGTTAGTTTGATGACGTCGACGGCAGCTTTAGCAACAACAACCCCGGCAGCAGCAGCAGCAACAACAACAACAACAACAGCAGCAACATCAGCGGGACAATTGGTTCCGCCAACATCGCTGGTGGGATCACGACAGGGTCCGGGAGCACCAGCAGTGGCAGCAGCAGCGCCAACAGCGGCAGCAGCAGCAACACTAGCAACAGCAGCAGCAGCGGCAACGGCAACAATGCTACAACAGCAGCCGGGAGTAGCGCCACCTAGTAGCTGCTTGGCAACTAGCGGTTGCAGTTTGGACTCCGCCGGAGGCAGCACTCTTGCCGGAGTTTCCACGGAGTACATGGTGAAGCCCAGCAGCCAGGAGGGTCTTAAGCTAACCATCAACAAGACGGGTAGCAACAAGAGCTCCAGCTCGGGCTCTGGCTCCATCTCCAGTTCTTCAACCGGCGGCCAGGGGAAATCGAAAAGCAGCAGTGGAGGTGTGGCGAGCTCAACGGGGTCATCTGGATCCACCAAGAAGCAGCACACGGGTCTCAAGCCGGGAGTGAACAGTGGACCCGCCTCCAAAAAAGCCACAGCAGCAGCTTCAGCCGCAGCTAGCTCTTCTTCCAGTAAGCATCTTTTCCAGAAGGCGAATTCATCTGGAAACCTCAGTACTAAATTAAGTGGGTCCAGTGCCGGTGGTGGAGGAGTGCCGCTTACAAAGAGCAACAGCACAAACTCTTTCCAGGAACACAACGCACCTAGGCGACGACCCAGCATGGGCGGACTCGGCACCGTTAGTGGTGGTGGTAACAGTTCTCAGCGCAAATCCAGTAACACTGTGGTGGGCCTAGGCGGATCTTCGGGGGCAGTCTCACCAGCTGCACACGGTGGCTCCACTTCACAGCCACCGCCCCGATTTGATCATCACACCGACATGATGACCATCCTGCAGTACGCTTCACCGACGATGGCCGCCAGTATGGAGGGGTTCATCAAAGGGCTCCACAATAAGTTCCAGATACCGAAACTTTCCCAAAGAGGAAGCGGGACAAACCCCCCCAGTGGACGTAGTACACCTAGCGCGGATCAGCTGCCCACGACCACATCAGCTTCCACATCTAGTGCAACTGTGCCTTCCAGCGGTGTGCAAGACCCGGAAGCCAAGCCGCCGGCACCACACCCTTCGCCCGGTGGCAATGAAGGCCTCCTCAACCTTAGCAGCACGGCCGGAGTGCCGTCTGGGGATGGCATTGATGAGGAGCTTCTGGCCAGCCTGGCCGGCGAATGACGAAGGTGCATACTCAAGAGATATTCCTGTTGCTCAATGCGATTCCCATTAGTTAAGTGAGTTTTGAAATTAAGATTAATATGGAAGACAACTTTGATCCCTGTTAAACTAAAAGTTTTACTTAATCTTTTCATTTTACTTTTTATTTTAACTTATTGTTCTTTACTCTTATGGCCAATATAAGTATTTCTTTAAATTAAAAAAAAAGATAGAAAATTTGGTACAAAATCTCAGAGATTATAATGGATTCTGTAAAGTCGTATAATAAAAAAAAAGAACTGTTGAACCTTTATTTAAAAAATGTATATTAGGTAAAACATAGCGATATCAAGTGCGAAACGCGTCGCTCTAAATATGATATGAAATATAAAGGTATTTAACAAAGGCTGGTGTATTGTCTTTCTTTAAGAACTAATAGAAGATTTTACAAATAACAGTAACTGGCTTACGCGCATACAAACGCAAAAGACTTGCCCCTCCCCCCACCAATCGCTGAGTGCATTAGAGCAAAACAAGAAAGGAAGCTAACTTCGGCACACCGAAGTTTGTATACCCTTGCAGATTCCAATTGTATAAATTATAATCTACCCCAATATAACATAATATAAACTACTTTCACATTCATATACTTTTTACAGTTTTACATTTTTTGTTACATTTTTTATTTTTACATTTAAGGTAAAATGTAATTTTTCTCCACATTTACCGATCGTTTGTATGGCAGCTATATGATATAGTCGTCCGATTCTTATGAAATTTAGAACAAAAGTCTGAAAAAATATGAAATACTAGTATCTAAAAGTAGAAGAAATTATGTTGAAAACTGACAAAGCTATAATTTTTTTTCTGAAAATTTCAATACAGGTCCTATGGCAGCTATATGATATAGTAGTCCGATTTTTATAAAATTAGGTCCAAAAATCTTAAACAATATAGAAAGCTCATAACCGAGAGTTGATCAAGATATGTTAAAAAACAGTGAAGTTAAAATTTTTTTCACCAAATTTACGGATCGTTTGTATGGCAGCTATATGATATAATTGACCGATCCGGTTCGTTCCGACATATATACGAGTGAGAGTATATAGGAGACTATTTACAAAGTTTCATTCAGATAGCTTCAAAACTGAGGGACTAGTTTGCGTAGAAACGGACAGACAAACAGACAGACAGACAGACGGACAGACGGACATGGCTAGATCGACTCGGCTGTTCAAGAATATATATAGGGTCGTAGATGACTCCTTCACTGCGTTGCAAACTTCTGACTGAAATTATAATACCCTGCAAGGGTATAAATATAACGATAACCGTTTAGCGAAGACCAATTCATTCAAGAGAAAATATTAACGGTTCATCTCAGAATGTTTACTGAAAAGGGTTTATGGACTTATTAGTGCAAGCTCTGCTTAATAGAAGTTTAAGAATATATTGAATTTTATGGGAATTGGTTTTAAAATTTATTTGTTAACAATATGTGTTAGGGGTTTGGTTTAAGCGTTTGTAAATAATTCCGAAATAGCTCGAAGGAAGTTTTTTTCAAATTCTCGCTCAGAGAATCTTTCCACCGAAGCTCTGAAAATAAAACCAATTAATGAAAATTAACAAAATAATGGCTAATGGTAGGTACCTGGCTGCACTCCGAATTCCATTCATTTCAGCGTTATTAACAATGATATTTAATATGTTGTCAGCATACTCAACTGCGTCAGTTGCTAGGAATCCATTCTGACTTCCCTCGGAAGTTTCCACTATGTCCATCAAGGGACCTCCCGACTTATGTGCTACCATTATAAGCCCAGCTGCCATGCAATCAACGACTCCGATACCGAAGTGCTCGTTCCACATTGTGTGTATGCCAATATTGGCGGTTTGGTACAATTTAAGCAGGTCGTCGTAGGGAACATTAACTTTAAATTGAACGTTGTTCTCCAGGGACAAATGTTTAGACAAATCCTGCATATTCTTCAATCTCTCATAGTCCTCGTCGTTTCGACATGACCCCACAATCACCAATTTTATTCTACTCCACAGAGCCTCGTCATTGGCGAGAAGGGTTCTCAGCTCGTATAAGGCTTGCAGCTGGAGGGGATGATCTTTTTCCGGTCGAAATTGTCCGACAGATAGAATGATGAATTCGTCGCCCTTTCCCGTGTGCTGAAGCTTTTTAAGATGTCCCACTTCGCACGGAGGGTACACCCGATGGGTCTTGAATGGGACATCCCACAATTGCAGTATATGATTTTCTGTCCACGAGGAGTTAACCATAATTGTCTCAGCGCAACAGCCAACCCATTTATACATCTACACAGAAAATATTTTACCAATATGAAAACAAACTCATTTACCTACATATAGCAACTTACCTTTGAGAACAAACGATAATAGGCTAGTTTGGTCCATGTTAAGAATGGATTCCTGGCCACATACTTTTTATTGTTGTGAGACATCTGCCGCTGCTGAACCCTCTTTAGCATATCCATACTGATGACCGGATAATGGACATAACAACCGATCTTGGCCTGGGCCAGATATCGAAATATCGGAAATGTGAAGGCATAGCCCATTGTGTCTATAAAGATATCGGGGGGAAACTTGCAAAGCGCTTCCAGGCCCAGCACCATCGATCCAATACTTTGTCCCAGCAAAGTAAAGTGCGGATAGTTCTTGGCCTCTATCCAGTGGCGTTGTTTCAGAAACACGAATTTCACGTTGTCACTGTCGACGGCAATGTTGAACACATTCTTGGCCTTTTGTAAAATGGAACTGGTCGAAGCATCTATATCGCCTGTGTAAATGATTATTTTGGTATTGGGGTACTTCTCCTAGGAAAGACAGATTTAAATGATAATTATAGAAGCTATTATTACTTTTGGTACTGACTTAAATAATCATGCAAAATATTTATTAAATGTTTAACTTTAAATATATAATAATAAAATTATCAAAGACCCTTTTAAAATAAAGTAAAGGCAGTTATGATATAATTAGAACCCTTAAAAGACACGTACATAATCATGATGCAACTTTATAAGGTGGCCTTATCAGCTTTGTTGAGGACGATAAACATTTGCAGATCTCTCTTTCCGCTCTCAGAGAGATATGCGGTAGAAAGGAGAACAATAGCATTTTTGTCAAAAGATCTCGTGATAGAACACTATATTTTTGCATTAACTACATACGTTGGTATGTGAATGCACAGCTTCAATGTTTAATTTTAAAAATTACCTGCAACGCTTTTACAGCGCACCACAGCACACGTTCGCCACCTCCCCCGGCGTTGCAGTAAGGATGAAAAATACCAATGTTCTTTTCCGAAGATTTGTGAAACTTCTTTTTCCGGCTTAACAGCCATTGTCTTAGCGAAATAAATGAAATAACTGCCGCAAGCACGCACGATAACAAGACCCAGAGACTGTAATAAAAATAAATGAGTGAATAGGAAAGGTAAAAGGTAAGCTATATTACATTATAACAATCATTTCAGGTTTGTTTTTATCGACTCATAATTATTACACGTAAATAAAAATATTGCATTCTAGGGATGAGTAAAAATTGATTTCTAGATCGATATGACCTCCAGCGTGAGAATACCGATTATGGTTTTGGAAGAATCGATGTATCGTAGGCCATTTAAAAATATATGGGGTATTCCAATACGACTAAATGGCTGCCTTCAGCAGAACTACATGATTACTAATCAGCAACGGATCAGTAATCAATGATCAAATATGTTCTGCTGAACGCTCATGATACAATACGCCATCTAAATTTGATTTCGTTCATAAGAATATTAAATTGGATACCTTAAAAGCACCGAGCAGTATTTTTTGGGCAGACAGTTCATGAAATATATTTTAGTTTTAATTTATTTATTTCATGCGGTGCCTCCTTTCCTTTAAAAGTATTGTTAAATTAATTTCGTCTACTCCTGCATTTTACATTCGAAAAAACAAAAATTATAATTAAATATATAATTAATAATTAAAGAATAATAAATTATGCCACTGATTTCATGACTAATATGTATATAGTTATTTTCAAAATCGCGCACAGGACATTCGTACGTATTCAAAGTAAAAAAAGGTAGGAAGGAGCGTTTTTTTTTCTTATGAAAGACCTAACAAGTGGTGCAATAATAGATTTTGGGTAATTCTTAGCTTTTGAGATAATTGCAAAATTCAAGTGATTCGCTCGGGACAAAAATCGAAGTGATATTTAAGGCCCACCAATTTAAAAACCAAATTATGCGAATCCTGAGGCAATATTTTTATGGAACTAATTTTAAACTATTCTCCAAAAATGTCTCTTAAAAATGGCTATGAGTTTTTTCAAAAATGACTTGCACCTTTTTATACCCTTGCAGGGTATTATAATTTCAGTCAGAAGTTTGCAACGCAGTGAAGGAGTCATCTACGACCCTATAAAGTATATATATTCTTGATCAGCATCAACAGCCGAGTCGATCTAGCCATGTCCGTCTGTCCGTCTGTCTGTCTGTCCGTCTGTCCGTTTCTACGCAAACTAGTCCCTCAGTTTTAAAGCTATCTGAATGAAACTTTGCAGATAGTCTTCTATATACTCTCACTCGTATATATGTCGGAACGAGCCGGACCGGTCAACTATATCATATAGCTGCTATACAAACAATCCCTAAATTTGTTGAATAAAAATTATAACTTCACTGTTTTTCAACATATCTTGATCAACTCTCGGTTATAAGCTTTTCATATTGTTTCTGATTTTTAGATTTAATTTTATAAAAATCGGACTACTTTATCATATAGCTGCCATAGAAACGGTCGGAAAAGTTTTAGAAAAATAATTAAAACTTTGCCAATTTTCAACATAATTTCTTCTACTTTGAGATACAAGTATTTCATATTTTTTCAGAATTTTGTTGTAAATTTAATATGAATTGGACGACTATATCGTATAGCTGCCATACAAACGATCTGTAAATGTGGAGAAAAATTACATTTTACTTTACATGTAAAAACGTAAAAAACGTAAAAAAAAAATGTAAAACTGTAAAAAATTGTATGAATATGAAAGTAATTCATATTATATTGGGATAGATTATAATTAGCTTCTTTTCTTATTTTAAATTCAATTTGATGTAGACGCATAATGCATGTTGTTTTTTACTATTTAACTAAACAGAAGAGCATAAACCTGTTTTATATTGACTATTTGCATTTTTCTAGTGATACTAAAAAGCAAAAGTCAAAGCATAAAGTTTCACTTTAGAAGTTGTCTTGAAAATCGAGATTGCGCGAATATGCATTCGAATAATTTCTTTAATATCACTATGTTTTAGGGAAGTTTTAGTTTTTTGGCCGCGGTTGACCTTTCCGTGGAAATGCTCATATTTCCTTTTACTACATTCTTATTTTTATACCCTTGCAGGGTATTATAATTTCAGTCAGAAGTTTGCAACGCTGTGAAGGAGTCATCTCCGACCCTATAACGTATACCTTTCTGTGGAATTGCTCATAAAAAGTTTGTCGTCAGTCTTTTTTAAGTTTTCAATAAATTTGAAACTTGAAGCGTCTTATTTAGTTCTAGATGTTATTATTTTTTTAATTGCATGGAATTATAAGACAAAGAAAAACTAAAAGTTCGTTTGTAATCAAACAACATCAGCAAGGTAAAAATATATGAAAAATACTAAATAAGTGTACAGATTTGAGCTAACTTAAATTTAAACTGTCAAAAAGCCGAAAATCTTTTTCTAGTTAGAACAATGCAAAGCTAAGCGGGACTTTTCCCTGTAATATGAGAAGCTTTAAAGCTTTTGGCCAAACTTATTTCTGGTCTGAGCATGCGCTAGGATAGGTTCTCCCTTAGTATAACTTTTAAGGATAAATACAATTATACTCGACTGTCTTAAATTTGCGACTATTTTATAATGAAAAATAAAATTCGAAAAAGTGTATTAATGTGACAAACTATAATTTGTGTTGTGAAGGTTAATCGGATATTGTTAAATAGTCGACGAATGACTAAAAACTGTTTTATTCAATAGACAGATCCCCGAAATTCGTACAAGCCATACACACATACATACACCACATCACATTAAAATGGTAAGAATAAAAATTGGGTGCCTACAATATTAAAAGTAATAGGATACGTGAAAAGTGAATTGAAGGTCCTTTCTGATAAGAAACACATCTCGGGGTGCACTTTTCCCATGGAAGATATCGCTTCTTTATTGAGTTTTAGCCATATATGCCAAAGTTCAGATACATATATTTGGTACATGGTATATGCATATGTATGTGGGGGTATGTAAGTATTCGCTTATATGCAGACATACTTATATATTCGTGTACCATTGAAAAAGATTACGAATTATTTAATTTTAAATTCGCGATTTCAATTTATGTTTTCTTTTTCTATTTATGGGACTATTGATTCGCTTAATATTAAGTATGTACATATGTATATATGAGTAATATATAAATAATCCGATGGTATATGTAAGTGCATGTAAATGTATATGAAATTAAAAATGCACATTAAACATTTTCGTCGATAAGAAAGTGTTTGATAAAGGAAGACAAACGTGGCCTATTGGGGTGGCTATACTTAATTTGCTGTGGAAGCTTTATAGGCATGGATGTGTATACCCTAGAAAAGGGTAATATAATTTCAGCGAAGTTGCAACGCATTAAAAGAGAAACCGTATAATATGTATATGTTCTGTGCTGTTTCCCAGATCTCAGTTAGTTCTTATTGAATAAAATGAATCTGAGTTGAATGTATTTACTTTCCAAAATAATAATTTTAATCTCCAGAATTTTGAAAAATTCTTGTAGCTACGCTGTTTTTAAGAATCAAAAATGAACAGCTGACACTCATTTTATAAGTTCATGTAGGTTTATGAAATTCATATTATTTAAAGTTGTACTATAACTCTTTTGAGCTGAATTCCTTTGTAGCTATTGCCACAGCACATCTGTTAGCGCTCAGATAGCAATAAATAATATAAATTAATACATATAAATATAAAATATTTAAAAAATATCCCATATATACATCTATAAATTTTTTAAAATATATTATACTATATAAGTCTTTAGAAATTACAAAAAAAATTTTAGTCAATATCTTCAACATATTTTATTAAAATTTGACATTCATTGATTGCTAAACATAAAAATAAAGCTTAAAAAATATTCGATATCTTATTTAAAGTATTATATAATTCTTTATAACTTTATACATTTCAGATTAACTACACAAAGGGTTATGGGCCGCTAGTTTTATATTTATTTTCATTTGCAATAACTTATATAGGTAAGTAACGAAACGAGCACCTTATTTTTAACGTACCTTGATTTACTTTTTTATACCCTTGCAGGGTATTATAATTTTAGTCAGAAGTTTCCGAGCCTATAAAGTATATATATTCTTGATCAGCATGACTAGCCGAGTTGATCTAGCCATGTCAGTCTGTCCGATTATACGCAAAGTAGACCCTCAGTTTTGAAGCCATCTAAATGAAACATTGCAGAAGTCTTCCAACTATATCTGAGTACTATATAGGAACGATCCGATAATTTTCCCAATTTTTTTACATATTCTCATCTAATCTGGGATATAAGCTTTTTATATTACTACCGAAATTAGGATTTAGTTTTATAAAAATCTGACTATTATATCATATAGTTGCCATAGCAACGGTCGAAAAATTTAAAATAAAAATTATAACTTTGTCAGTTATCATCATATTCTCTTCTACTTTGAGATACGAGCATCTTATATTTTATTAGAATTTCATTTTATTATTTCATAAAAATTAAATGACTATATCAAAAATTTAAATCTGTAAAAATAAGATGATTATGAAAGCATTTCATATTAATTTAGGTATAATAATAATAATAAATTGTGAATTATCCAATGTCAATCTTCAAGGGTATAAAAAACTTCGGTGTGCCGGGATTAGCTTCCTTTCTTGTTTTATATCTAACTCAAATAAAGACTTACACAGGTCGACAGCATTTCAGAATCGTATACCGGAATATACTTTTTTAAATAGTTTTAATAAAATGAACTCGAATCTGGCCTTCTCTTGCACGTCAGGTTTTCGAGGCAATTCGGATTGAAAGTGCCAAAAAACCCGATTTTGGTACTTTGAGGTGCTATTTCTTCAATATGAATTTGTTACCGGTACAATCGATAAAATATCTTTAAGTCCTTAAGAATCAGTTTTGAAAGTTATTTATTGGTTACCGAAGTATTGACTTTTGAATTTATTTATATTTATACTTACTCAATATATTTTTAAATTATAAATATATGGAAAAAAACTATATAAATTCATTAGACAACATCTCTAGGTAAAATAGAGATATTTCAAAATTTAAAAAAAAACTTTAAGATGCTTTAAAATTGAAATATTTCGAAATTCTGACGGAAAGAAAATTCTGGACCAGATTCTAGTTTATAACATGAAAATCCTTCGGAAAGTATGTTCCGGTCTCCAGTTCATTTCGTCTGTCTGTTTTATCAAACTTTCCAAACCAAAATAATATTTTCATTCACTTCTTAAGGCCCCAGACGTTCTGATTACACTCTAATATTCCGTTGTAGATAGATATTAATTTATATATAGAACCGTACTACATTTTCTTCCGTTTAAGGAACAAGTTAAAAATTAATACAATAAACGATATAAAAAGGCCTATTAATAAAAGAATCTTGCCTACCCCTTTCCAGATGGCTCATTCATATTGCCAGAGAATGACCCACCCACTACAGCGCCAAAATTCTTATCAAGGGGTCACCTCTACAAGGTCATCGTCGGGGAGACCATTGAATTGCCTTGCAAAGTACAGAACCTCGGTTCATTTGTGTTATTGTGGCGGAAAGGTTCATCCGTACTTACTGCCGGACATTTGAAAATAACAAGGGATCAACGCTTCAAAATTGTTGGTGACTATAACTTGCAGATAAACGGAGTAAAGACCCAAGATGCTGGTGACTATATATGCCAGCTGGGCGATCAGGAAAATCGAGACCAAGTTCATACAGTGGAAATATTGGGTAATTCATTTTATTATTGTGTTTATGTACTTGACTTCACAATATGCTTTTCTGTTTCCTTCAGTCCCGCCTACCCTAAGGGCTCTTCCACATAATGGTCAAGTGACTGCCCGGAAGGGAAGTACAGTTACCTTGGAATGCAAGGCCTCTGGGAATCCGGTGCCCACAATATTTTGGTTCAAGAAAGATGTATTTTCCGGACCCACTCACTTGTCGGATAGCTCAACATTAATATTGGAAAATGTTGACCGACATCACGCAGGAACATATCAGTGTTCAGCTGATAATGGGGTTAAAGATCGGGTATCCATGGACATACAGCTGACCATACTTTGTAAGACATATAATACAAGCATCGATCCTTGTATTGCATCACTAGTGAAATGTCAAATATATTCCAGCTCCACCAGAAATCACAGTGGAAAAATCCTGGGTGCACGCTGCTGAAGGATACGATGTGGAACTGGTTTGCATTGTTCACGGCGATGTAAACTCAGAAGTAAGTTATCAAAATTATAAAATGCGCATGCTGTATGTGCATAAAATATTTTATATGTTTCTTATATTATAGATGCTGTGGTATCAAAACTCATTTCTACTGGATCCAACCGACCGAAGGTCAATGTATCCGCGAGATGATAGGTACAGCCTCATTATTCGAAACTTCCAGCCAACAGATTTTGGCAATTATAGCTGCGTTGCTGATAATGCTTTGGGGAGAACCAAAAAATATATAGAAGTGTCTGGCAGACCGGGTCCAGCCGACTTTATTTCTCCAGCTTTAAGCGGATTTCTAGATCATTACAACTTGACATGGACAATCGAGTCTATACCTGCGCTGGAGGAGATCAAGCTATTGTACAGACGTCTTTTGGTAATATATACAAAAAGTAGTTGTTTTTGTTATGAATTTTTAATAAAATATCGCTGTTTAGATGAATGAAACCTACCAACATCCTGGCAAATGGCATGAGTATCACATTAAGCCAACTCCGATAAGGACAGATGGATCACACTTTTTAATGTCATATCTCGTTAAAAATTTGGAACACAATGCTGTATATGAAGCGATTGTTCAGGCTAAAAACAAATATGGATGGAACGAGGTATAACCGAATAGCTTACCATTTATACTTTTATAAAACGAATTCCCCATTTGCTTTTTAGATCAGCGATATTCACCAGTTTTATACGCGAAACCATGACCTACTCCTCGACATCGATATGGAATATAAAATGGGCATTTCCAGTAATCTAAGAATATCTCCCACTCTCTGTGGAATACTTTTACCCGCGATTATGTTAGTAATCTATCCCTTCAATAATGTTTAAAAATAACGTCTAGTTTTTATTTGCATATATAATTTAAATGGTGCCTTACTAAAACTTTAGCAAATAATTAAATTTACATGTATGTATGTTAAGAAGTCGTATTTAATGTATTGAAATCTCAATAGAATACTTATCTCATTAGACTACTTATACATTTAATTGACATTTGATTTTGTAAATGTGTGGATTAGTTCTTCTTATTTTACGTATTCTTATAATTCTTCATTAATAATATTCTGAACAGGGTTCCATTAATCTCTTATTTATATTCTGAAAAAGTTAGATGTTATATTGCAAGATAAATAACTGTAGACATTCGGTTTTTTTTAGATCATGCCAACTTAATTATTTTTAACTAATGATTAAAATTTAATAATATTTTAAGTTGTTGTAAAGATTCTGAGCAAAAAGTCTTAGGCTTAGTCGAAAGTTAGACCGATCCAAGAACTGAGTACCGCATTATATTATAAATACTTTCAAATCAAATATGATAAATCAGTATAAATGAAATTAAATATTATTAAGAAATAATACCTTTAACTAGGGGTCAGAAAGTAGAAGAAAGTTAGGAGAATCTTATAAGAGGATTAACGGTGGTAAAGAATTCGAAATAAAGTAAGGAAAACTAAGTTCTTAAAGTTGCACAAAACATATATGTAAATATACAATATATCCGTAATTCGTAAAGTTTTCGATTAATTCGGATCAATATCCGAATCATTTAAAAACACGTTTACCACGTTTATACGATGCATATCCCTTTTATTTTTATTTAATTATCACGTATTTAATTGTAATTATAATTTTAATTGTTTCTTTTTATAACAATGGTGGGATATTGTTTAACATATCGCGAGGTATACAAAAATACTTATAGACACAATCGTATAAGCGTAGTAACTGTTGAAAAAATAAAACATTCGCTTTAATGGATATTTAGAATATAAAAATATGGTAATCGGATTCTCTACAGTTGCACCGTAGGTACTGTTGTTTTCTTGTCCGATTTGTGAAATAAATAAATCAGTTCACCGAACATGTATATTGTAAATTTAATTTCATTTTTATTTCATTCAACATACAAATAGGTTTTGTTGTAGTTAAACAGATTTTCAATCTCTCACTGTGGACTTTTGTAGTTACACAATTTTGATATATTTGACAAAATACTAGGATCGACATGGCAATTTACAGCTGAAAAAAGCTTAGCAATTTAAAAGTATACATTACGTAGCATATACCCTCCTGTAATCATAAAATACATAAATACATATTGCAAATCGTTCAACGATTGTAGATACGTTATAGGCATACCAATGAGAATAAAAACATAACTATAGCCATATTAATTCTTAGAATTAGGGTAATTTTCCTAACCAAAATGTATTATTCATTTTAGTAATGTATATTTATAAAATATATTTTTTTTAATTCATGTATATACGCACAGGCAAATATATTATATTCTTTTAGAGCAGGATTAACCGTTTTAATTTTAGAGCCAGTTAGTTATATTTATTTTTAATTTATTTATAAAAGCTTTCGTAAAGCAATACGAAATCCATGTAAAAAGGTTAATTTTCTCATTAAAAGATCACAAATAAATCAGATATAGAATACTACAAATGATATATATTCATAGAATACCATTAGAAACATAATCAAACGATAACATTATTAAAAATATGGAAAACGAAGAAAATATACTAACAACACAACTGTATGATACAAAATAAATCTCTTGAACCGGGAGTAGTAATTACTTAATAATTCTTTTGTAAGTTTATACGTCTGTATATCCCAATATATGCATATGTGTAATTACGAGTGCGCAAACATCCTCAAAATTTGGATCGTATAATGGGTGCGAGAATAAAAATACAACTCTTTTATTTTAATTATAAGTGTTCTTAAACTTAAGCATAGAGAATATCCCATTAGTGTTATAATTTCTATAAAAGAAAAGATTTACTTTACAGTAAGCGTGTAAGATCTACCTATTGTAATGAATGGCATTATACATAACAAACTTACAAAGCACGAATAAATCATTTTACTAGTAGATTAACTTACTATTTTTTCTGATTCCTTGGCACCTCCTATCAAATACTTAAGTAAGTATATAGAGATCACAAATAAGGGTAGAGATTAGCCTGATTTTTTTTATCATACCAAAGGAGAGTAAACTGCAAAATATTTTTATTTTTGTTTTGTTTATTGCGTACTTTATTTTGAAAATTAAGATTAGGTGACATTTAGTCGAGTGGGGCTCCTTCCGGAGAAGTGGATAGAATCGAGGGCTGAGGACTTATTTGCGTGATAGTGGTTGGTCTGATGGAGAGTAGCTGAATAGCTTCTAGCAGCCCATCTTGACTAGTTGAAGCCAATGGCCAGTTTCCATCTGCAATAAATTTAATAATTAATTTTAAATCTACCATTGAAGTATCAAACTAATAAGAAATTACCAGAATTATGTGAAGTATATCGTTCCGAACTAGACATTTTGTAGCTCGAAGCCTTTAAAGTATTCATTGGCATTATCCTGGTTTGGTTCCATGTTACAGTATTTCTATCGGTTTTTGATGCCTCCCACGGCATTGACCACCTTCGCATCTGACTTTCTGGATCGGTAGAAATGCCGTCTATGACCTCCCCGGCAGCAGCTTCCGACCACCGACGCTGACCGTTTAATGGGAATAGTGGAAAGCTTAAGGAAGACTTAACATTCCGGTGAAATGGTATCTTCATGGACAGCAACTGTCCGGGGTTGGGCAAGGGGCCGCGTGTGTGTTCGAAAATGGCTTGCATTGGATTTGCATCGCAAAAGTTTAATTGCGGCGAAGGACCGCGTTGTTGATCAACTAAAAACCGATGAAAATACGAATTATATTTATATGCATATATATGTTAGTCAATCTCGATACCTGGTTCAGAAATTCCAGTAACTATTGGGCGTTGATCGGTTAATGAATTCCCCCTGGATGAATCCACTTTAGCACCACATAAATTTGGCGATGGGGTTTGTGATCTTTGATCGAATTGATTGCTTTAAAAATACGATTT
Organism: Drosophila punjabiensis; assembly: GCA_008042585.1. Classification (NCBI taxonomy): domain Eukaryota; kingdom Metazoa; phylum Arthropoda; class Insecta; order Diptera; family Drosophilidae; genus Drosophila; species Drosophila punjabiensis. Next base: position 41,384 of record VNJR01001519.1, read on the forward strand.
TAAAGATATTGTAAACAAAAAATTTTAGATATGTATATACCGCTGTTTCATTACACTGCAGTCTTGTTCATGGGGAAAACCCACAGGGGATTGACAGACAAAACAACATGTTAAGGACGAGAATGCATCATAGCTGGCAGCACAAAATTGATGTTGAATATTAATAACAGCTTGGGCATTTTCCAAAACAATCAACTCGTTGTGTTCCTTAAACCGCTTTTGTTCCATTTCCGTATTGGCAGATGGATCTACTGTCGATATAGTAACGAAGTCCTGCAGCAAAGCCAACATGTGAGTCTTTACTGTACCTGTGGCCACCGTTGTTGCTCTGCGATAAGATTTTATTTGTTTCAATTTCGATTTTGTATCTATTACTATAATTCTACCTTGCCAAATCGTTCCAGGAATTTGTCAAATAAGATGTAGTATAATTGTTGAACATGGGCTTTTCGCTCAAAGACCACTGCTCCAAAACCGCTATTGAATGGGCCAATTTCGAGCCGGCGGTACATAAATTATTTAGAGCACTTAAATAGTTGATCCAAGCAGCAGAGCATTCGCTTAAAGCCGTTTTGGCCGATATTGACGAGTTACTTCCACTACTAGAGGTCGCTGAATGACCAGAATTGTTGCACAGCTCTTCCATTTTAGGCCTTATTTCTTTTGTTCTAAAAAGAGAATAATTTTTAATTCATGTCCGCAAGATGTTTAATTTACTTTTACAACCATGAAACATAAAATATATAACAAAATTGCTTTAATTGAAGTTCCCTTTGCACTCTAGCCTAGTCTACCCAACCAACTTCTGAACCAAAATATTCAGCCTTGTAGTTAATTATCTCCTGGTAACTAATGAAACCTATACACATACTCGTCGCTCCGATGAAAAACACTAAGAATAACAAACATCTTAACAAACTTTTGATACTTTTCGCAAAGGCTTTAAAAGCTTCTTCCATTTGTCCTTCGGGGACATGCAAATCAACTTTCCAAATCGGACTAAAACGTATCGTAGTCTGAAAATCTAGTAAGCATACCGGAAAAGGTGGACACCACCTCTTTATTCCTTATTTTAATCTTTTACTTTACTTATTAACTTTACTTTGCCGGCGACCAAAACGCAAGTGTGGCAGAAATTTGACAACAGTAAAAAACCAAGTTGATTTGTTAAAAAAAATACTGAGCACTCAAAAATCCCATCTCCGCATTTACGTTATGTACTTGATCTAATGCTTTATAATCGTATAATGTCATAAAATAGTTATTTTATTTACTAATTTAATTTTAATTATTTGCTAAAGTATGTATAGCTTGAAAAAACAAATCTTTTAATTTGGAACTTAGTATATTTCCAGTATGGGGTATATGCTTATTTGGTATATTCGCATGTAAGGAATATGTTCACATCAAACAGCTGTTAAAATTTTGTTTATTTATGTGGGCTCAGAAATTCATTTTTTACAATATTAAGTCAATTTTTAAAAAGTTAAATGAATGTCTATACTGTTATAGTTACCATAAGTACAATTTGCGGATTTGACGCTTTTAAAACAGATATCGTTCCCAATGAGTTTATAGTTAGTTTTCATTCCAAATACTTTGCATCTATCAGGGAATCCTACATTACAGTAAAGTTAAGTAGCTTAAACGTAAGTATTAAAAAAGAGCTTTATAATTTCAGTCAGAAGTTTGTAACGTAGTGTATTTATATTTTTGATCAAAGTAAGCAGTCGTGGTCATCCCGTCATGTCAGTCTCCGTTTATACACAGTTTTAAATCAACTATCTGAATGATGCTTTGCAAATAGGTAGTTTTTTCTATTGCAGGTTGTATTTAACTCGGAACGACCTGATCGGGCAACCATATCTTATTGCTGCCATAGAAATAAACGAAAAGTTGTTAGATAATTTCATCTAATTTGAAACAATGTAAAATAATTTCAAAATAACGAATTTATCCCACTAGTTCCTTTTCATTAATTGATCTGACTCTGAAAAACATTTTCGAGCAATTCTAAGTATAATGCAGCATTAATCATTGGTTAAAATATACCTATATAAATTACATATCATGTTTGTATGTAGTTCTTGTGATGCTAATTAAAGTGTATTTAATTTTTGTTCTACGACCCTGGAATCTAGGTAACAGGCTGGACCATTATACCACGTCGCAATTTAGCTTGGCAATATCCGAGCGATTTCGACGTCTTAAGGACCTCAGACAAAGATCCAGCATCAATAAAGTTAGTTATAGAAAGGATTGAATCGCATCCATTAGTTAAGAAGGTATTTCCCCAGCGAAATTTACGCCGCATTCTGGCTCATAGCCAGTATAGCAACTTCACAAATGTAAATCGTCAGCCTCAAGGCGTTTTACGCAACAGAAACGCGGATAATGACCGGTCTCGCCAAGCTTGCTCGGTACTGAGAGCCAATGTTCTGTGGAAGCTAGGCATCACAGGCAAAGGAGTAAAAGTGGCTATCTTTGATACCGGCTTAACCAAAAACCATCCGCATTTTCGAAATGTGAAAGAACGGACTAATTGGACCAATGAAAAGTCCTTGGACGACAAGGTCAGTCATGGGACTTTCGTCGCAGGGGTCATAGCCTCTTCCAAGGAATGTCTTGGCTTTGCCCCTGATGCCGACCTCTACATATTTAAAGTCTTTACTAATTCCCAGGTTGGTCTTTATTGGTATTCCTTCCAAATCAGCAAGCTAACTGAATACTTTTAAAACCACTCTTTAGGTTTCCTACACTTCATGGTTCCTGGATGCCTTCAACTATGCAATTTTCAAAAAGATTAACATACTCAATCTTAGCATAGGTGGACCTGATTTTATGGATGCTCCTTTTGTGGAGAAAGTTCTAGAGCTGTCGGCTAATAATGTCATAATGATATCTGCCGCAGGAAACGATGGTCCTCTATATGGAACTCTCAACAATCCCGGGGACCAAAGCGACGTTATTGGTGTGGGCGGCATTCAGTTTGATGACAAGATCGCCAAGTTCAGCTCTAGAGGTATGACCACTTGGGAACTTCCACGGGGATATGGACGATTAGGGCTGGATATAGTTACCTACGGAAGTCAAGTTGAAGGAAGTGATGTGCGGAAAGGCTGCAGGCGTCTCTCAGGAACCTCAGTTTCATCTCCAGTTGTTGCTGGAGTAGCAGCCCTGCTGGTCAGCGGTGCTTACCATAAAATCGACTTGATTAACCCAGCATCCCTCAAACAAGTATTGATTGAAGGTGCAGAAAAGCTTCCACACTACAACATGTTCGAGCAGGGTGCTGGAAAACTGAACTTGTTAAAAAGTATGCGCCTTTTGCTGTCTTATAAGCCAAAGATAAGTCTTATTCCGCCCTTTCTTGATTTTACTTTGAACTATATGTGGCCATACAGTTCTCAGCCGTTATATTACGGAAGCTCCGTTGCTATAGCAAACATAACTATACTCAACGGGATTTCAGTTACCAGTCAAATCTTAGATACCCCCAAATGGATTCCAGACCTAAATCAGCACGGCCAGTTTCTTCAAATATCGACAGAAGTTTCTTCATTTCTTTGGCCGTGGACCGGATGGATGGCAGTTTTTATTGGTGAGTAACAGTAAAAAACCTAATACTAACGGGATGCATATAGTACATCTGAACTATCATATGCTAGAATTTCTTGGCTATAGAATAAGCTGCGTGCGTACAGATCTAGAGACTAATCGAATGGCGTTACCTATTTTGTTGTTATAAGGTTATTGGCTGTTATATTCCTTTATAACTTAATTGTTATTACTTTTTTATGAACCCTAATAGCTGTTAATAAGAATGGCGAGAACTTTGAAGGCGTTTGCAAAGGAGCTATTACTTTAGTTGTTGAAAGTTGGAAAGAATCGACAAACGAAACGCACATAAGTGAAGTCAAGTTGCCACTGACCATAAAAGTGACGCAGAAGCCTCCAAGAAGCAAAAGGATTCTGTGGGACCAGTACCATAGCTTGAGATATCCGCCGCGATATATACCAAGAGACGATCTTAAAGTAAAATCGGATCCTTTGGACTGGAGGGCGGATCACATACACACTAACTTTAAGGACATGTATACGCACCTACGAAATGTTGGCTACTACATTGACGTTTTGCGGGAACCCTTCACCTGCTTCAATGCCTCAGATTACGGAGCTCTGTTGATTGTGGATCCGGAGAAAGAGTTCGCTGACGACGAAATTTTTGCCATACAAGAAAATGTTTATAAGTACGGCCTAAGTGTCGTCATATTCGGAGATTGGTATAATACAACGGTTATGAAAAAAATTAAATTCTTTGACGAAAACACAAGACAATGGTGGACGCCTGATACCGGCGGTGCCAATATCCCGGCCTTAAATGATTTGCTAAAACCATTTGGAATTGGGTTTGGCGATTTTGTCGGCGAGGGACACTTCAAATTAGGAGACCATTCGATGTACTATGCCAGTGGTGCGACAATCGTACACTTTCCGAATAACCCCGGAGATATATTGGTGGGAACAAAACTAAATGACCAAGGATTTTCGGTAGATATAATATTAATCATTTTTTTCGTTATAAGATTACCATTATTTTACCTTTCAGATTATAAATTCAAAAACTCCAAGTAAAGAGGGAAAGGAAGATTTGCCTGTCTTAGGCATGTTTCAAACAAAGGTCAGCCGGGTAGAAAAAAGCGAACCAAATAGCACTGAGTATTTAAAATATAACAACAGGGGTCTGTTATTCCGAAAAAGTTATAGAAGCATTAGTTTTGCCAAAATGAAGCATAATATTCCACCTAATAGCGAAGGACGTATTGCGGTGTATGGAGACTCGAACTGCCTGGATTCGACTCATCTCGAAAAGGCTTGCTACTGGCTACTAAACGTATTCTTAGATTTTGCCATAAACTCACACAAATCCAGCTTGTTGCAAAATCTTAACCGTATAGGAGAGTTTGGTAAAGTAAAGGGAACACCTTTACCTTTAAGAATAGTTGGTGATACTATCAGCCCAGTTTTGCAACGGAAACCTTGTGATAATGTTGCCTGGTTACTCCCAACGGAGGAACAGAGGAAAGTAGAAGACAAAGAACCTTCTATTCACTATATTGTCACAAGCAAAAATGAAGGTATTGTGATATACTTAAACCTCAACGTTTTGCATTAACAATTTGTTCTTTTCAGAATATGAAAACGACGTCATCCACAAGATTTTGGATATGGAGATCACTAAGTTGAGTCAGGACAATGAATACTTTACAGAATGCCAAGACTTCGAGTGTTTAACAGCTCCAGTTGTATTTTTGGTTTATACTAGCTTAATGGTTATAATATTATTCATTTTATTTGTAAAGCGTCTATATTTTGTAAATAAATAATTTTTTAACAATTTGGAACGTGTCTCGAGTTTTAAAGGGTTCCATTAATCGAGGCCACCTACCTTCATATCCAAACATTGTATATGTGTAAGACAGATAAGGATCGTTAGTTTTAAAAACACATTTTATTCATTTGTATAATTTTAAAATCTTTAAATTGTAAGTTACTTAAAAAATTAAAAATGAGAGCATTTCAATCGTTTCTACATACAAATAATTGTATTTGTAAAGAGCTTTGTTTGAATTAGTTGTAAAAAGCTTTGTGCTTTTGACAAAAAGTCGATGTATTTTTCTAAGTTAAATAAATTATACGTATTTAATATATTTGAATTTTTTACATTCAAAGTACAGTTATAGATATACAAAATGTCCAATAATTTACACTTAACTAAATAAATTAATTTACAGGAGTTGTATTATTTGTTATCGATGTCGTATTGAAATTTACCCTTAAGCTACGGCTTGCTTTTTTCTGTGGCAATATACAACATAGCCTATCATTTTTTTTCGTTGTCAAGTTTACTTTTATCCAACGATGACGACACCATTCCGCCGCCATTGGAAGGGTATAGCTTTTCCAAGTAGTTTAATGATTCATTCAAGAATGTCTGCAAAAAAAAAAAAGAAATGATTGTTAACTGAAGTTTGGTGTGTTGTTATCCTATTTAAATACCTGGAAAGCATGGAGAACTGCCATTATTGCAGGTGATCCAAAGCCGTGCGTTATCAAGGAAAAATGTGTTAAGTGGCGCTGCATCGAGGGCTCCAGCAAGTGCTGTGATCTTGTGCCAAAATGTGTCGTTCGATCTTGACTCAAGATCTGCATTAATTCTTTTGTAATCTGCGATATAAGATTTGTATTTTGTTTATTCAATTGAAAAGTCTTTTTATTGTGCCAACGTTTGAAATAAAATAAGGATGAAGAGTGTTCTTTAAGAAGTTTGATTAGAAGTTCTATAGATGAATTTTATTATTTATTTACATCGAATGTTCAAAAACCATTCTTAACGGGTGGTGTTTGTACCAGTAATGTAGGGGATTTGCAAAAACAAGAAAATAAAAATTAGTTGGCTTATCTTATGCAGAAAATCTGCCAATTTTTTTAAATGATGTTTAGTTCCCAAATTGAAATTTATTTTATATTCTCACAAATAAATGTTACGACATGTTGACCATGGCCATTCTTATTTTCTAAGGATCTTACCTGCTGGGAGTGAAGGATGAGCTCTTTTCGTCGGTAGGAGTCCTGTGGCTCAGTTTGGTGGCGCACAATGTACTCTGCCAGCTGCCGTGCCGGGAATTCCGTCTCACACACAAAATGGAAGTCCTTGGCCAAGTGCGTTGCCTCGCCCTCCACCAGAGACGTGAGTAGCGTCACGTTAGCCGCTTTTCGCCTTCCAGCCGGTAAGTTAAGACCAATCTTCTCCAACTTCTCCCGAAGTAGTCGACCTCCATTCTTGCTCTTAGCTCTAAAAGAGGGAACTCATAACTAAAGTCGATAACAATGATGGCGAGTAAGCCAAACCCACCTTCGAAGCACTCCGCCCAGGAGGGAGGCGTTTAAGCACTCGGGTGGTGACAGCCGGCGCTGCACTTCGGCAATGGTGACCTTGTATTTCGACGTGCTCGATAGGAGGCTAAGGCGGCCAGGAACTGCACAGAATACCTCGCTGGGCGAACCCGAGCCCAAGTTCCCGGATTCTTTCCCGCTTTTCATGCCTGCAAATAAACGCAAATAAACTCCATGAGTGTGTACCCTATATTGTTCACGGCAAGAAAGATATGTTATTATTTCCATTGTTGTTATTGTTCAGCAAGAGCAAAGTGTGAACGCAGGACGTGGAGATCATTTTACCCGAATCCTGCCAATTAGAAGTACAAGATTCTATTTCACAATGCCCACAAACACCGAATTTCGCAGGGTTGGTCCTTGCATTGTTATTTAGGCGTGTTCGTAGTTCCGCCTTGAACACAACGTGAAGTGGAGTGCAACTTGCAAGTTCATTCAGATTGTGAGTAAATTGTATAGCAATATTAATTCCAAAAAAATGATTTAAATTGGCTATATATTTTTAGATACGGTAAATCAATCAGTCTGGAAATTTGAAAATAAGTATATTTTTACTAATTGGCTAGCACCTGATCCTTTCTATTAAATCTTGACTGTAGCTTATATATTTTTATTATATCCTTGCAGGGTATTATAATTTCAGTCAGCAGTTTGCAATGCAGTTGAGGAAGCATTTCCGACCCTATAAAGTATATATATTCTTGATCAGCATCAACAGCCGAGTCGATCTAGCTATGTCCGTCTGTCCGTCCGTTTCTACGCAAAGTAGTCTCTAGTAGTAGATAGCTTCAAAACTAGCTATCTGAATGAAACTTTGCTTATAGTCTTCTATATACTCTCACTCGTGCATATGTCGAACGGGCCAGATGGGACGACTATATCATATAGCTGCCATACAAACTATCCGTACATTATTAGAAAAAAAATTATAACTTCACTATATTAAAACATATCTTGATCAACTCTCGGTTTTGGGCATAATTTATTTTTCCAGAATTTTGAATTTGCCATAGGAACGGTTGGGAAATTGTTAAAAAAAAAATTATAACTTTGTCAGTTTTTAACATACAAGAGATACAAGCATTTTATATTATTTCAAAATTTCGTTTTTAATTTCATTAAAATCGGACGACTTTATCGTAAAGCTGCCATACAAGCAATCGGTAAATGTGAAGGAAAATTACATTTTACTTTGCATGTAAAATATGTAAAAAAAAATGCAAAACTGTAAAAATGAAATGAATATGAAAGAAACTCATGTGATATTACATAGGAACTGATTATAATTGATACGATTGGAATCTGCAAGGGTATGCAAACTTCGGGGTGCCGAAGTTAGCTTCCTTTATTGTTATTGTTATTATTTCTGACCAAATAACTCCAACTTTACTTAAACTAACTAAGTAACTCCTTTTTTTTACCGATTTCGAAAAATTTAGAAACTTCAACAAATAATTTCTTGGAGATTTTGTTATGCTTGTTGTTATATTAAAATCTCAATCTGAATCTTAAATCGAAATAAAATCCAAGCTTTCGGTTAACTTACTCTTAATCAGGGGCAAGTCTGACATAAAAGCCACATTATCGTCGAGGGCAGGCGCTTGAACATCATCAACAGCGTTTTGAAGAGCTTGATGCAAAGCTAAGGACTCGTGTTCATGTCCAAGTCTGGTTCCATGGGCAGCTCCCGCCGATATTGCACTACCGTAATCACTTCTTCTATCCGTGTACGGAAATCCATGGGACAATTGGGTCTGTAAGGGTATAATTATAGCAATAACTTATGAGTTCATGTTTATGCTGATAAGCCGACGATAAATCATAACAACAAAACCATAGGTCAAGCTTAACTCAGGGCAAAACGGGCCACTTTAAAAAATTCGTGTAGCAAAACGGTTAGTTCTAGTTTATTAGTTCAAATGCCATAGAGTTGAAAAGGTATAAAAAAAAGTTTTTGATGCTTATACATTAAACACCACCTACCCTTCCTGGCTCCGCGTGGAAAAATAATACAAATCTTTCATCATTATAACAGATGTATGATGTATTATGTTTGCTGTATTCACTATGTTAGTTGTGTTATTTGATTAAAAAAACAAAACATATTGATTTTCAGGACATCTTACTCGAGAAGGAGCAACATATATGTAAATGCCTATGAGTGAAGGATTCTTTCATAGGTCGATGCCTATACTCAAAAAGGTTTATGGCTGTGGCTTATTTATCTTAAGGGCAAACTATATCTTCACAGGAAAATGTAACCTTTTAAAGGATATAGGCTTATCTGTGAGAATCATCGGAATCACCGAAATATGAGCGAGCTGATAGGGAGCTAGCTCTGTGATGATTGTTGCTACTGTAATGTTGTCTCGTAGTTTCTTTACCTAAAGCCTTATGACTTACGTTCAGCGATCATTTCTGTAGCCCGCTATTCTCCAATACGTCGTATTTTTACAAATCTTTTCTGTGAGCCACGTGCTGAATGCAGCTTTCCAGTAGTTAATTTTTTAAATTAGCTTTGTAGTTTTTTGAGTTTAGTCATCATACATGCATACACAATTACATACACACAAAAATTAAAATATTTCCTCTATGTATGATTTTATTACGTCTGATCTATGTAAAACTTAAACACCTATTCTTTATTTGACAGGAATTAAAAAGAAAAAATTAATAAAATACGAATTAAATACCTTGACCCCCCCCGACCCTTGTAATGTTAACGCCAGCTATGGATTATATAGTTTCTGAGTTAAAGTTAAATTTAGAATCATAGACTTTGGTGTTAAATGAAAATAGTTTCACCTTAACGCATACGCTTAAATTCAATATATTTCTATATACGCCGAGAAGACGAAGTCGAGCGGAACATGTAATCTTTGTAACTCAACGATATTTCTGTGTGTATTGTAAAAATGATGCCAATAATTGTGAGATTATTAATACATCGGCGCTTCGGTTTCGCCAAGGGGTTGAAACCGTCGCTTGGCCAATCGCAGCTTCTTGGCATAATGTATGCAGACCGGCTGGAACACACACATATAGGCGGCAGATTGTGTGTGTTGCGTGTCTGTGAAAAAGACCCTTCGGCGGACAGATGCGCACCAGAGCCTGCAAGGATACGAGGCTGCGGGAATACGCCTTTTCATAACATTAACGTTGCGTTTTACTGCACTGCTTGCGGAGCAAAACAAATGTGGAAGCAGATTCCCTTCGGCGGGCTAAGATGGAGCTAGGAATTTCATCGTTGCTGGAAAGACGCTCTGGCAAAATCTCAAGAACATTTTTAGCATTTTCCGGAGGATGTTTTTTAATGCACTCGAATGGAATTCGTTCCAAAATAACTTCGACAACTTTTACAGAATGGAGCAATTTCCACCCCTGCTAAATTTTCCATGGCCTCCGAAGCCAAGAATGTAGCGAAATATGCAAGAATAATGTGGAAGAAGACGCAAAACTCTGAAACGGATGAAAAGATTGGGTTCGGGGCTCAACTGCCTGCTTGTTAGTATTAAAAGTAATTTGGCTTTCAATCATTCTGCACATACAAAAATTTAAGTATTTATTTAAGAAATTTCCCGGGTCATTTTGCACTCTAAAAAATGCTTGGAAATATGAATAACCGTTAAAATTACACTTTTATAATTAACCATCTGAACTTGATTGAAAAAAAAAAATATGTTGTCGTTTTGTCCTGCTTTAGACATGCCCCAATTTAATAAATTTAGTCATTAAAATGGGTTGAGGGCTCAAGCCCTTTAAAAGAAAATAATTTTTTTGGTGCACTACTTACGACATGTCCCTGCAATTCAGCCTCTCTGTGGGTCCTGTGGATCCCCAGTTGATCCTGCGTGGACCGCAGCCCCGCCAGCTGATTGTAGTGGTGCAGTGGGGCATGGTGCAGCGAGGAAAGGGGCTGGCCGTACGGATCCGTACCCAAGTACTCGAGGGCACCGTGGTTCTGCAAGTAGCCGGATATCTAGATAACGCTTGGGAATAATCAAAGCGGCAGGCGGGGTGGAGTCTTACCTGTTGCTGGGGCGGACTCTGCGTGGAGTGGTGGAAGGGGGGCGGAAAGTACGGCGGCTGAAAGTCGGACTGCAGCGATTGGTGGTGCATGGTGGCCGCCGATCCATGTGTGCTACTGTGCCCACTGTGCCCGGTGGCCGGGCCGCTGCGCCCCGTGTGACCGCCGGAGTGCGTGGTGTACGCCGCACTGCTGCTGGAGAGGCCTAGGCTGCCATGTCCACTTAGGCGTTCCTAGAGAAGAACACACAATCTGTTTAGAACACAATCTGTTTTCTCAAAAATATTCCAATTTTACAGTTTAAAGGTTTGTTTAATTAATTTTTAGGTAAAATTTATATCCCGCCGGCAAACAGCACATCAATATTTGTTTTTGTTTTTACTTGGTGTTCTTATCTATAATTCTATAAAAAGTTCATTATCGAAATGTATAAGTTTGCAGTAAGGAACAGAGGTGTGATTTTGATTAATGTTTCCGCTTCTAGTAAGGATTACTTAGACTATTTAATATACATATTTGTCATGCTTAAATAAAGGCAACCATTCCAGTAGCTACCTTACTGGCTTCCTTTCATGGAGTCCATAGATCTACATTTTGTTGCAAAAAAGCGTCTTAGCAATATTAATTTGTTTTCATAAAATATTTACTTTGAATATAATAATAAAAGGCAAATAATTATCTCTCTCTTCGAGAACCCTCATTTATTTTATATTTATTTGAATATTTAAATAAGTTTCGGCTTAGTTCTCGGTTTGGCAAAGGCTCACAGAATGGTATAAAAAACCCGTTGAAAGCTTGTACATGAAATTAAAATTTAACATTAGTAGGACAGAAAATATATGTACCAGGCAGAAGGAAGAAAAATAAAAAATCTAATATAAACCCTCTAAGAGAGTATGTCACCATATTAGGTGACAAGCAGATCAACTGTTATGTTAGTTTAGAATCCCTTTGAATCGGAAGTACTTTTTAATACACTAAATATCCTATTGACAGCTGAAAGTATTGATATACTGATCACGTATAGCTATTTGATGCGAGCGTCTATGTATAAATCGATCTATTAGCTATGCGATTTATGTGAGGTAAATCAGTATTGTGATTAATAATAAATTCTAAGATAACCATTAAATTGATTATTTGTATTTTTGAAAATTTGCTGTAAAGCCGTGTGTGACTTTTTGAAACAGTCTTAAAGGCGATGAAGAATGGCAAACTTGTGGGAGTGTAAAGTTGAAAACTTGTACCTATATCTCTCGGTGTAGCACGTTATGTCTTAAGATGACTTGTGATTTCAGAACCCGGCAGGGTTTTATTGAAACATTGAAAATATTTTGATATTTAGGAAACATTTTATTTATTTTTTTTTTTTATATAACTTTACTCTTCTATTAAAGTCTTAACAATTTTAAATCACAAACGTAGCACTATTTGAGTCTCAAAACCTTAAAGCTTGGTAATTAGGCGCCAACTAATACAACATCTTGAAATATACCTGAACCTGAATTACAGCTGGCATATCCACATACGCTAAAGTCATGATATCATATTCGATTCCACTAACACGTTATGCGCACATATTTCTGGGGTTTTCAACTCGGGCGATGTAATGATATATGTATATTCCAGAATTTGGGATATTAACCCCCTGAATGGGCTCTCTCGCGTGTGATGTAAGTCGACCGGAGCTCACAGAACCGAACCGCACAGCGCTTTTTCCGGACCGACGGCAGCATCAGCAGTCGACGAGAGACGAACGCGAAATGAGAACTAGATTCTCGTCAGTGTGCCAAAAAGGCGAAAAGGTTTTTTCAGCCAGCGACGCTGGCTTCGCTCCGCAGTCGCTACCGTTAGAGGTCGGCTGGTTAAGGAACTATGTGGCTACCTATAATCTGAAGCTCTCATTGTGAGTGCCGGGCTTCAAATCTTTTTTGTGTGGAAGCACATTTAAATCTGTGCGTCATAAAGGACACATAATGAGGTCGGAAGCTCGGCTTAGTGAATGATATCGCACAAGCCATTTGACATCCTGCCCAGTCGCGCGGCCTTTGAATTCCCAGGACTCACAGGATGCAGTGTCAATGAAAGATGCACGCGATAAGACCGCTCCAGGAGGAGTGCCAGCCAGGTACATTAGGTATCCATAACTGGTTATTGATTCCTTAAATTTGCACTAACTGCGGAATCATTCGATTAGGATGAGAGCGCTGCATTAGGACTGGAGGGAGAGCGTTGAATTTCATATACCTGCTCCTTAATTCCGTATTGTGTCCGGTGTCTGCGGAAAAGAATGACAGTAATTTGACACAAAACGTTGAGGTTTTCACAAATCGAACATGTTTATTCGATTGTGTAAGAGCAGCGAGGAAGCGAAGGCCCGGGCACTCATTGTGGTCCAAATAAGGAATCTCTCCGAATTGACCAAAAAAGGCGGGCAATGAATGCCCATGCTCATTGGCTCGCTTCTTCACCTTTGCATCGCCTTAATTCATATTGCATCGTCTCCCAAAAGTCGTATTAATTATGTATCTATTGGAGATATTAATTACGCAAACAAAATGCAATTAATTGTACAGTTCGGAAATCATAGTTTGATAGTTTTTTAAGCCTAGTAAGTCGCTAAAAATATACATTTACATTTTTATTTAATGATTTGATTGATAATATTCAACTTGGATGATATACAATTTGGTTTTAAACATATACAACAATACACTCTATTTTTGACCGATATTTTTGGCACCTTCCAATGCAGATTTCCTAATAAACAAAAACGATTAGTTTCGGGCTCTATACAGTAGATTCCATACGTCTTCCAATTTCTGTGCAAGTTAGTCTCACAGTTTTACAGATATATTTTCTTGATTGTCTTATATTAAATGCAGATGATTTATAGGTCGGCTCGTATTATATAAATATACCATTATGTAGGTATAGGATTTATATTTTAAGCAGTAATTCTTCCATTAAAAAGCTCATAGAACACACCTTCCTCGGAGTGTCTTTACCAAATTCATACTATCTAGTTATAGATCAATTACAGTTAGTATACATTGAAATCATATGTATGCGGAATGTACCTAAACCAATCTTGATTTTCAGGTTCACAAGGGCCGTGGATTTGGTCGGGAGCGCTTTGGCGAGTCTTCGGCTCGGGCAAGAACGTGGCAATTGCGGATCGGGCACGACTTTATTGTGGCTTAATAAATTAAAATAATTTTGATTGATTACTTTGGATTATCTTGTCATTTGCCAACATCAAATAGAATATTTAAGAATACAGGTAAACCGGTTCTCCTTTGTTTTGCGTGAATATTCGGCTATCGACGGCTGGGTTCTCGGTGGTTTTCTTCTCCCATCCGCGGAGATTTCGCGCATTGCTCGCTTAAGAATTCGTGCTTGGCTCTAATCAAAGCCAAATCTTGGTATTACGTCTCCGTTCAATTAAAACGGTATTTCTGGTGTGATAGTGGAGCACACAAGCCTTGGTCCTAGCACAAGTCCAGTGCGAGTCTGAAGTATATGTGCCGCTATTTCAAATTGCAAAAATTGAATGTGCCTTCTTCGGTTGTTTACTTATGCTCGGATGGATGTTATTTAGTTTTTTGGAAGCCGCTAAAACGCGCATATGCTGTGGGTTATTCGGATGCCGCGTATTCTCGGCTCTTGCCGTCACTCAATACCGTCAATACTCTTGGCCCGCTCAGGTTCTGAGGCCTTATTGGTATGCGTGGCTTTTGAGTAATGCTTTTGACCCTTTGCCAGTTGGCGGTTGCCGGGTCCGTTCTTTATTCCGCTGTTATTTTTATTTATTTATTTATTTTGTTTTGGGTTTTTTCTCTATTATTAATTGTGCGATTGGAAACTCTTGGTTTTCAATCACATGAAATTCAGAATTTTACTCCATTGTTTGCCATTGCCAGACATGAATATGCTGAAATTTCGGACTTACTCTGGTGGTCAATACTCCCATGGCGTAATTCAAGATAAAGATAAATAAATTATAAAGGTTCGAATGGTGCCTTGACGGGCAGAGACTATCTGGTTTTTGTAGGCACAGGTAGACAGTTGGAAGCTGTTGAGCAGGTCGAAATAGTTTCACCTCAAGTGTGTTCCGTCGGTCATACATAAAATCCAATCCAAGCTCGCAGTCTACATACATACGCGCCAATACATACGAATACGCACTTCACTTGGTATTCTAATGAAATGTTATCCACTTGCAAATGATCAATTGCCATTAAAAGAGTTTTGACTCCGAAATCAGAGTTCACTTTTTAAGCTGGCCTATTACAGTTCGGGCTCAAATGTTATTTTTGTAGCTCCGTTCACCCTCAAAGGCGAGGGCCATGTGGATACGGTTCTATGCTAGAGTATATTCTTATCCTCATAAGCCAAATATACGATCAGCTGGAACACATAATGCACCATTTAGATATTCATAAACATTGCCATTATGCGAATAGTCCATTATTATGAGACATTTCCTGATAAGTGTCACAGGGAATAAAATTGTAAAGACATTGTTGATTTTTATGTTTAATAATTATTTGGCCCTAATGGATTAACCAAAACCGAACTTTATTTATATTTTATTTACTTTTATTGTATTTAATATAAACTCGACATATATTTTAACATAGACCGACAACATCTCAGAATAAAAAATACTTATAATTCGATGCATTGTTTGTATCGCAGCTATTAATCAAATCGATAAGATTTTTATAAATCTAAATTCGAAATCATATATATATATAAATATATACAATAATAATAATAAATAGTTTAGATAAATATATGTTGTTGAAAAACAAAATACATAGTTATAATTTCAATAAATCAATCAATAATCAATCTGTTTACCATAATCCGTTCATAAACCTAAGACTTTGTTCCGCTAAATACACAAAGTGTTCAAGTAACGTCAAATAAGAAGAAAAATGTTTATAAACTCGAACAAGATATTATATGTAATACTTAAGAATATTCTTCCTTTGTAAAGTTTCACTGGTAATAATAATTCTAAACCTTTAGGAATTGGATACTTCATTAAATAGTAGAGATATATTTTAGAGTATATTTTAGAACTTCTTTTAATACACACTTCTTAGATTATTTAGATGGCTAACTGTTCTAAATGATTAAATTTACTGTTCATTAACTGAGATAAATAAATCCAACCCTTATGTTTATAAAGTGATTTTCGTTTACGCAGAACTCCTAATTTCACCCAGTTTTCTTTTCTGTAGGATAAAACTGTTTTCTCTCATGAACACAACATTTACTTTTATAAATACTACATAGTGAGGCTTATATATAAATGATAACAGTTTAATATGTACTCTAACTATCTGCGTAATTTCAATATTGCACTTCTATATAAGCAGACTCCTATATACACATACATATGTATAGTCAAGGGGGATTGCATGTTTGTATGTATGTATATCAACATGTAATGTGGCATAATTTTACTTCCATCTCGCACTCCGCAGTCCAAAAGCGGCATCTAGATTTCGTATTTCAAATGTCACCCATAGATGGCGTCAGTACTCAGATCTAATATAATAGCTTACTTCAATGTAAAAATAAATTTAAATCGGCGAAATTTTCTCTGTTTTTTTTTAATTGAAATATATGTCACTAGTGAAAATATGTTATAAATGCTTAAAACCGTTGTAACCTTTTTAATTTTGAAAATATTTCATTTTAATATGCAAATGTGAAAGGAAGATGAGAAAAATAAAAATACTTTCGGCAGGCCGAAGTTTGTACACCCTTGCAGATCATCATAATCTGTTCATTTATAATATACTTCGAATTATATGTATATAAATACTTCCATATCCATATTATGTTTGCAGTTTTAAATTTACAGTTTTCCTCTATTTTTACCAATCGTTCCTATGGCAGTTATCGTCCCATTTTTATAAAATTTAAACCGTAATTCTCAGTGATACGTTAAAAAATAATATAGGTATAATTTAGTTTCTAAAAATTTCTGGATCATTCATACTCACATATATGATAAAGTAGTCCAAATTTTAACCGAAATACTTAATAATAATAAAAAGCGCATATCTACTCTGTAGAGGAATATAACATATATGTTATATTATATATGTTATATATATGGCAATTTTGAATTACTTCCGAATTTTGGTTTTCATTTATTCAAATCGGATGACTATATCATATTGCTGCTTAAGGAACAATGTTTTCAACATTATATTTATAATTTATTTTACTTATTAGAACTTTCAACCTTGAGATTTATTAATTTTATATGATTTTTAAATGTTTTGAATTTAATCAAAATCGAATATGGTATAATGTTTTGTATCTTCAGTTAGATGTCCTTTTACTTTGACCAATATAAGTAAATTCGTAATACAATTGCAAACTGCAAGGGTAGAAAAACTTTAGTGTCTCTAAGACAGCTACCTAGCTTTATGAAATAACTAAGTAGGCTTGCCCTCTTACTGTCATTCGTTGTTCATTAGGCAGCCAGGTTAGTAAATTTTTCCGAAAATGGATATTGTTATTAAAAATAATCGAATCAACCTGTTCAGAATGAACCGTCTTATCAAGATTGTTTTAAAGTCCCCAGACAGGGAAAGCGTGGAGTTTACCATTTTTAACAAAATGCCGCTTGGCAAACTAATGCAGGACTACGCAGAATATTTCGAGCTCGATCGCAACAATCTGTATTTCCGTACTCGAGGCCTCTTGATTGTGGATAAGGATACGGCATATCTCCTGCATATCGACACGGGACATACTATCGAAGTGACCAAAGATACTAAGAACAATCGAAACCAAATGCATAAGCAAGAAATCCAGATATACAATATGATAATATTGAACAGGGGTTGGTTTTAAAGGGTATTGTATACTATAGAATTGCAAAGTAAACACAGGAATTATTGAGGAATCATCTTAAAACCTCAAAGAATATGCAACAAATAAACACCAAGGAAAAACGAAATATGTAAATTTTTTTTAATCTAAATGGATCGATTCTTGTGATCCTATTGCAAACTTCTAAAACTTTCGCTTGCAGAAGCTATATTTTTTGCTTGCTTTTTATTCCAATAATGACTAAGTTTTTAATTTCGGTTTACTCATTAGGTTAAAATAAAAGACAAACAAATGCCTGAATTCGATAGTCGAAATTGAATTTCCTTTTTTAAGCTACCAATTCTATGCTGAAAGTAAAATCATAGAGGTCGGCAAAGAACCTTCCATTCTGAATTTAAATAATTATACTTTAAACTAATAAATGTATGGATGACTCTACGAATAGTTCATCTTAGAAGATATGTAATTTGGGCCACTTACGGAAACAAAGGGATAACATTTCTAGGATAGAATTTCTTGACGTTTAAGTCTTATTAATATTAATTTTTCTAGGATAAACCGCATAAATATATGTTGTTTTATTTTGATTTAATCAAAACAAATTGATTCTCAGTGAACAAAGAACAAGGGTAGAAAAATTTAGGCGTTCCGAAGTTAGTATCCTGCTTCGTCAATCTTTGTGCCACGTATTTTTTACATGAAACTTACCAAGCTTTATTGAATAACTAAGTAGGCTTACTCTATACCTGTCAAACTTAATTCAATCGACAGCTATGTAAGTAAATCTCAAAAACGGATATTAAAAATAATCGAATCAACCTGTTTAGAATGAACCGACGTATCAAGATTGTGTTAAAGTCCCCGGACAGGGAAAGCGTGGAGTTTACCATTTTTAACGAAATGCCGCTTGGCAAACTAATGCAGGACTACGCAGAATATTTCGAGCTCGATCGCAACAATCTGTATTTCCGTACTCGAGGCCTCTTGATTGTGGACAAGGATACGGCATATCTCCTGCATATCGACACGGGACATACCATCGAAGTGACCAAAAGATACTAAAAACAATCGAAGCCACAGATTTCCAGTTCTACAATATCAATACATTAATACAGGGATAAGATTTAAATACAATTTTATAAAGGAATTACATACCATACCATATCGAAGTCCGCACAGGAACTATTTAAAAATCAAAAAACATAAAGAATAAGCCTCAAATAAACAAATATCGACGTGACCAAAAGATTTTGAGAGGAGAGAGATTATAAGATTCCTTTTGCAAGAAATCCTGTTGAATACTACCATAAAGGCATATAGCAGAGTTGCTTATTTTTCCATTGCGAATTCAGCCCAGGAATCAAAGAGGAATCAGCTTAAACCCACAAAAAAGAAGCAACAAGTAAACAAAAACATCTAACAAATTATGAAATTTTCTTTTTTATTTAACACGAATGGTTAGATTTAAATGATTGTGTGTCTACAATCTGCTGCTTGCCGCAATTCTATTCCTTTCATGTTTTTGATTGAATAGTTTATTCGATATTTAAATTATTAGAAATTAAAATTATTTGGCGGCAGAAACATTACCTAGTACACTGAATTATTCTTAGGGAACAACCTACCAACAACAACCAACTAAGAATGTAATACTTCTTAACGTAAAGATGATGGGAGTAAAACATTGAAAGGACTGCGAAAGACAGCAGAATGAGTAAATGTAACCGCTCGATGGAAAGGTATTGGCAAATAATAATTAAATTAGCACGTGGCTTCCATAAAGGCAATCACGTCTGAATTCCTTGGCGGTGACGTAATGATTTTGAATACTTATACGGTAGCCGGGCCGGGAATTGCCTCGATCTCTCGGCAGCCACTATTACTGAAATTGCCGCTCCAAATCATTCCTCCTAACCGAAGAAGTGCCCGCCCAGGGAAGGAACATGCCTGGCCGATTTTCGCATTTTTATTTTTTTTTTTGTTGTTGTTTTTCTTCTGTTGTTTTTTGGCCACTACCTGGCCAGAGTTGAGTGCCACCAATTATAATACGACATATAAAACAAGTAGGCCCTAACATTTTATAAAACTCCTCACTTTCATCGGGTGGAAGCGGGTTTTTAATTACGCTGTCAAGTTGAATGATGGTGGGATGCGAGGGGTTGCGTTTCGGAGCCGGCAGGGGGGCGGGAAGGGAACATGGAGACATCGAATGGCATAAGGACGCTGTGGCAGCCATAGAACAAGGCGAGTTCATGCGGGCCATTGTCATAATATTGTCAGTAAATAAAGATTCCATTTGCCGGTTGCGAAATTTACATACTATCCGCACGGCCAGCAGTGGCCGTCCTAAAATTGGTTCGTTTCCAATTAGATTACACATTCGTTCGACGTCCGGTGCTGTCATTTACTGGAGCTGCAAGTTGGAACTGTCGGAAGAGCTATAAATTAAACGAATTTAAGAGGAAGCTCCGCTGCAAACTCTGCATATAATATTCATAACAACAATGGAAATGTTCAGCGGACGATAATCGATTTTTGCTTATTACGATCCAGGTACTCCTCGGCCCTTGGTCCTCGCCCTCCTGGCTGCGCACGCGCTCCGGTCCGAGGAGTGCGAGTCCCAGCCCAAATTCGAGTTGGAACTGCCACTCACGTCCTCTCGCCCGCTCCTTGGCC
The DNA here is from genome assembly GCA_008042585.1 of Drosophila punjabiensis. Taxonomy (NCBI): domain Eukaryota; kingdom Metazoa; phylum Arthropoda; class Insecta; order Diptera; family Drosophilidae; genus Drosophila; species Drosophila punjabiensis. Next base: position 61,908 of record VNJR01001519.1, read on the forward strand.
CACAAAAGCGCCGAGGAGCGGACCCTTAATGAAGTAGTAAAACTCATTCATAAATGTATTAAACCTGCTGGGTATTTGCGGAGTCCGCTCGGCCAAAATCGAGAGCCTGCGTCCGCTGTTCTAGCGTACAAATGACGAATAGAAGAACGAACGAAGTCACCTCGTGGCAGCCATGCGGAATACACTGCACGAAGATTAGAGAGACTAAAATAAAATTGATATTGAGCAAGCGGCAGATAGTTGTTTTTTTTTTGTTTTATTTATTACAGCAGCGATAAATTATTGAATGAATAATAATTTTTATTTAGAAAATTGCTAATACAAATTTTTTCTTTATCCGGTGAACGTAAGCTTAAATGGTATATTATAATAAAAAGCAACTAAAAACTAGCTATTTACTGTGTGATGATTCTTGAAACCAAAACATAAAACATAAGTGTTATTTTGCGTAAACAAGAAATATTTTTCATAGGCAGATCTTTACTTTTTTATAGCTAGCTTTTGGAGCTCAAAATTTTCTATCTGTGTAACTGAGCACGGCTCGAAACGTCTTGCAATCTGGCCCCAAAAGGCAGTCTGCCAATGCAGCAGCATCGGTTAAACTGCCCAACTGCAGTACTTCTCGATGCCGGACTCCTCCATCCTCCACTCGACTCAGGGAGGCAACGCATGCCGGCCAACATAGCCGGCCAAAACGGTTTTGGTCTTGCCTTGGCTTGGGCTTTGGCTTTGGCTTTTCGGTCTGGGCTTAGGCCCTTGGCTTGGGACTGGGCCCTTACCACGACTTAGTTTGCCACGAGCCTAACACACGCCGTTCGCGTCGACGACGTTCCGACACTTGATTCTGCTGGCGGATCTTGGCTGCGTTATGAACATTTACATTTATCTTGCCAATCAATTTAGTTTTGTTTGGACTTTTTAATTTCCTCTCTGCAAATGAAATCAATTTTGATGCGTGCATATGCAATTCGCGTTTCCTCCGAGAATATATCCGCGCGATGGTGTGGGCCCAAGCGGAAATGCCCTCGAGTGGATGCGAAGGACTTGTTATTATCTCGTCCGCACTTTCTAAAAAGGAACGGGCACACGTGTGTTCTGCAAGGACTATATTATTAGATTTCATTTCATTTATTTTAGTCCTGGCTCAGGACCATTTAGCTTGGGAAAGTTTAACAACCCTTGGATCCCGTATGCTAAGCAGCGTCGATCTGCTATGTTAACCACTGTAAGACTTTAAAGGCACATGGAAAATTGGAACAATTATTCTAAATTATAAGCAAATTTTTCAATAAATCATAAGGGAGCCCATCAATCAGAATTTCTGCTCGGACCCTTACAGACATCGGATGAAACGTCGTTTGGCTAATAAATAATCTCAGTGCTTAAATATTTTTGATATTTCGGGGTCTGTGCAGCGTGTGTGCTATGGGAACTTTCCGGCACTGCCGATCGGGCCGTATAGCATTCTTTTTTCGGCTGGGCATCACACGCAAATTGACGATGCGTTGCGCTTCAATCTCATAAATTATTTTGGCAACGCATCACGCGAGTGTCCCAGTGGGATTTTACCTGATTTAGGCAGCATTCGCAGGGCCCAGCAAACCAAAAGCAAAGCTAATGCCAACATGCTCGGCATGCCCACTTCGAGCGGACTTTGCGATTTTTGATTTTTGTGGGCGATGACTTTTGGTCTACCTCTTCGCTCTGTTTTTGTTTTGATCTTTGGCCCTTGCCCCGCAAATTGCCCTATTTTTTTATCGGACACCGAGCAAGTTCTTGGAAGAAAGAAACACCATATAATTTCGCTAATTAAATGGGGGAGCGTGTACCCACGCATTTCGGGAATTTTCGAAGAGGTTTCGCTCAACAAACGCATTTGAATTTTTGCTCCTGATGTTTGATCACTCCCACCGCAATCCATTCTTTTTTTTTTCCTCAAGTCAAAAATCGTGTCTGCCCTTCATACAGCCGAGTCATTTTTTTTGTTTTCATATGTATTTTCCCACAGCGCTTTAACACTATGTATTCGAATTATGAAATCAGTGTTGTTAATTTATTTTTATAGTATTTCTAAATCTAAAGTTAAAAGTCATTACTCTAAGTAAAAGACAAAATGTAATATTATTTAAAGCGAATTCAATTAAAGCAAGTCAAGGGAATACAATTAAAAAATTATATATATGTTTGTAAGGAATTTACTTATATTCCCATACTGACTTAAAGAAGAACTCCTTGTAAACAAATTCATCCATAGTTTAAATAAAAAATATACTTTTGAACTACGTCCGCATTCTTAGTGTTTTTTTTTTCCAACGTTTCAATGGGGGGATATACAAATAATATATTAATTTATATAAGTATAAGAAGCAAAACCAGGAACTTGAAAAACAATTAATGGATGTTGATTGTAATGAAGTTTAATAAGGTTTTCCCATTTATATGTAAATTTATCAAAGATTTCCAGTTGCATTTTTTATAATTTTACTCAAATATTTTGTCTAAGGTATAAAATTCTTTGCTGATATATATTCAAAATTAGATTTCCAATTTAATTTAGTTATAGTTAAATCAACCTTGTTTGAAAAAGCCATTGGTCTTTGGTCGACTAATTTAAATTGGCAATATGGAACTATCTCTCATTTGCACATAACTTTTACATTTAGTAATAGGATCTTTTTGAATAAAATATCATATCTTCCTACTTAAAGTATCTAATGTGTTTTCTTTTGAATATGGAAATAACCTAAACTTTAACTATAGACGTCTTTTGTCGTTATAGAGATCGTCAGTCAGCTTACACTTGGCGTGGGGCAAACATAAATCAGGTTGAAGTTTATGTACATGTTATTCCCAGAGCAAGAGTGTGCCACACGGACTCGCAGGAAAAGCCATTACTATAAATTGGTCATTGATTCTGCTGCTAGAATGCCCAAGAATGGTAATCAGTTTGTGTGTGAATCACGGGCCAGATTGCCGGGTAATTGGCCAAAAGTGCTTGCGTGCCCGAAAGTGCCCAAAGAAATTTCAGTGTCAATCAAGCGGCGTTCCCCCATGGGCGCTCGATGGTTCAATATCTGATTTTGAGCGGCTACAGCTTTGCCCACAGTTAATTTGCAGATTTCGGCTGACAGATAATTTCCATAGAGCACTTTGTAGGCCCGTCGATAAATCCGCTCACACCACCGCTCACATGCAGATCAGGGGTCAGCGCAGTTACGATTAAAGTTACGATTCTTACCATCATGAACTTCTGATCCTCGAACTGATGCTCGTTGGTGCGGTGTAGGATGTGCATTTTGATTTAGATTAGCTGTGACAATATCTATTAGGTAGAAAGCATAGGTTTGCTTTTGAGATACAGAACAGGTACGATCACTAAGTTTTCTTATTGAAAATCGATTTATTTTTGGCACTGGTTAAGGCAACTATGGGTGCTTGAGTTAGAGTCACGTATCCGTCGCTATGTACACTAAACACTACGATTAATAGATGCGAATTAATTAAGATTGTTATTGTTATTGTTATTGTTATTCAAATTGGAATGCAAATTAAAATTCCCGATGGTAATCGATGGTGCGGATCGGTTCGGAACGGCTTTCGGTACGGTTTCGGTGCGGTCTCGGTTCGATTTCGGTTCGGTTAATTAAGTGAGGGACCCGCAATCGAAATTCCGCCTTTGCGCAGCCACCAGACGTAGTTCTCGACTGAAGTTGGATTTTCTGGTTGGACGCAAAAACCTTCAGGGGATGTGCGATGGTGCTGCTGCTGCTGATGCTGCTGCTGCTGACTCCGCTGCTGCTATTGCTGCTGTTGCTGCTGCCGCTGCTGCTGTTTTTCACGCACACATCTGCGAAATACATAGGAAAAGTGCCCAAAGCCTATGCCCGTTCGCCGGCCCGCTGTATGGGTGAGGCCCGCACACAGATACTCGGTGCAAGCAGGTTTTTGGCTCTCGGGCATCGAAGAGAGGATGCCGAAGAGCGAGGCCCGCGCGCAAAGAGAGTCGCGGCGCACAGCCATTTATATTTCGGAAGCCACGCCCCGCCAGCGGACTACTAGACAATGGGCCGAACCCCAGGCTGCGGCAGCGCAGCTTCTGCACATACAGCCAAAGATACAGATACAACGAAAGATACGGCTGCGGCCAAAGATACGGGCTCGAGTACATACACAGGCACACGCTCGGATACAGATACAGATACAGATACTCGCAGATTGGGGTTGCAAACGGGGGTTGGCGACGTGCCCCGAGGGTGGCTGCGTTGCTACTGGGAAAACCCGGGCATTGGGCATTCGCAGCCATAGCCACATCTAAATCCATTGCCAGATTGCCAGTGGTACGTGCTCCGGGTTCTTTCTGCTCTGCAGCACTTCCCATGTGCTGGGGGATATGGCTATGTATGTGCCTCCCCTAAGCCCTCCCAGTACATGTCAGAGTTAGGGGTTTTGAGAAATTTACATATTCCTCCCCTCCCCTATATATGAACGTGTTTCTCAATGCACGCCATAATCAAAACAAACTGAAAATAACAGATTTTCTTTTTGCTTAGCCATCAAACCAAAGCGGGGGATGTTACATAATATAACGAAAACATTTGTAGTAAGTATGATAGAAAAAGTTCGATGAACAACAATTATCGGACAAATTTTAAGTCTTCCTTTTCCCTAATTACTATATATTAATACAGATGAATTTTAATAGTTGCATGGTCTGGAAAGCCTTTAAACGAATTTAAAGAGTGTGAGTATGGCTGAGACAAAATATGACTAATTTAGACTATGACTCCTTTAGAAACAATTAGTGCTTATGTAAACGTCTCTACTTGTATTCAAAGATAATTGCTGATAGCTTTAATGCTCCAATTTTACTTGAAGTTCGTAAAATTGTATTTAAAATAAGAAACCGACAAAGAACTGAAATCTGCTAATGATGTTTTTTAAATACATAACGTAGGAAATGTCTAGGCCAAAGCTTTGCTAACTTCTGGCAAAAATGACTACACTCAACATGGATATTCGTTTCGTTGCTCATCACTTGTACTCAATCTAAGTCAGTTGCGAATAAAGTTATTTGAGATACATCAATTATAACTAATTAAGTGACAATAGTTCTTTGACTAATCCTTTTTTTTTACAAAATATATACTCAAAACAGATGATCACTCTTAAGAACGTGTAACATTCTGACTTTTATTTTAGATTTTTAAAATTCAATTAGATTTTACTAGTCTCTTGGAGTATTAACCAAAAAACTTTATAAGCTAAAAAGTGTAAATTTATACCATTTATTTTAACATTTACATGTTAGCATGCCAGTGCAACAGCGGTTCTTTTAAGATTTTTGGAAAATATTTAAATATTTTGTGCAACATAAAAAAAATTAAATTTATACCGTTAATTTAGTTACAAATAAGGTGCACTAAAAAGAATACAAGTTAGCATCAAGTTAGCTGAACTTAGCCTTTACAGTCTGGAGCACTTAACCGCTTAAATAGTATATTCGTGAAGCTAAGTGAAAAACTCTTACTTTTAGACAAATATCACGTGTCTTAAAGCTTGTAAGCAGTCGGCAGAAGATAATTCCTAGCCGAAAAATTAAAATTATATTTTCCCATATGAATCCGAAATAAAAAATGTGTTTCAGTTATTTCGACTGTAAGCTCTGTCAGGGAGCTAAGCTAGCTCTTATTCACCTCAATATGAAATACATATTTTGTCTTTTCTGGCACTACTTGCGTAGCCCTCTAACCGTTCTTATTAATTCCTACAATTCCAGTTGTCTCTGTCTTTGTTTTGTCAGGTTACACAATTAATCTAGGGAATAAACGCGTTAGGGTTTAGCAGCTGTGGAAAA
>VNJR01001527.1:0-52234 GCA_008042585.1 Drosophila punjabiensis
GGCAGACCTTTACCGGTTGCCGAGCCGCCGCTGTGCCTGGTGGAGGAGTTCTTCTTTTGGTGCTTGTTCATGCACATGACCGAGCAGAACTCCTTGTTGGGCGCCTTGTCTCGAATCACGTTGTCGCACTGCGTGCACGCCCCTTTGCTGTACGCCTTGCGGAACTCGGCGATGCACGTCTCTGAGCAAAACTCCTTCTTGCCGGTCTGCGTAGGTAGGACGTACTGCAGCGGCAGCTTGCCCTCGCCGCACCATGTACAGGTGGCCCGCTTAGCGGGACGTCCCCGTTGTCGTTGCGCGGACGCGGGCGAGGTGGCGGTGGCCGAAGACGAAGCTGGGGCACTCGTTCCAGCCGAGGCAGAGTTGCTGGCGCTGCTATCGCGTCCGCCCGACATGGCTACCTTGGCTGCGCTAGGGTGTCCTAATTAATCCACTCGCTGATTCCCGCCACCGGTAAGCCCGTTAACATCTCAGGCGATGGCCTTTGCTTCCGTGTTTTTCGATTTTAGCGTAGCACTCGAACTCATGTAACGCTAATGGCATGGCGGCCCCTTGAAATCACTGTTGTTCGCCTACTGCCAATCGCATGCTCCGAGCCTCATGGAAGAGCAAACAGGAACTACCAGGAATGCGCGGCGTTCTCGAGGTCACGTAATAACAATTGGTGGCAAAATCGCATCGCAGCCTAAAAGCCACACGCACCCTGCACAGACAGTCGCGGACTCAACAGCCAAAACGATTTTTGTTAAAAGTGCTGCGCTGGCTATCTGATTAAGCTGAGACAGCAAACTTAGAGCCTAAAGTTAGTTTAATTGCAAAATAGTACTTCCTCACGAACTTCTTAACTTTATTTTTCGCAAATTTTTTTTCTCCCAATACTGTACTTGTATATGTAGAATTATCGAATAAGTATCGATTGATATATCAAAGTGCTATTCGATTATCCGCCATATTTGTTTTTAGTGATGGTCGCCCACCGACACGGCTATATCGATATTTAATTCGATATTATTTATTTTAATCGTATATCGGAGGGAATAACGAAGTGTTTACTTATATTAAAATATATCTTCCAAAATATATAAATATATTAGTTATTGTACACCCATATCTTTTATATGTAACTCTGAAGAAACTTTGCATATATATAAGCTTCCAGAGAAACTCTCGGACATTGGTAAAACTAAATTACAGCATGTGTTTTTCGGCATGATTGCGTTCAGCAGAACAACGTGATCACTGATCACTGATAAATTTCTATTGATAGTTCTGCTGAACGCGTATTATCACTGATCATAATGCAAGATTTTTTCTATCTTTTCGCAATACTGATGGATTACATTGAGAAAAACGTAAACAAATATAAAATAAATTATTTGTTATGAAATCAGTGGCATTTTTCAAATTAAGTTATTGTTAATTAGTTATTAATTATTTGTTTTTGTTAGCAACTATACCTCTTTATAAGAATTTTAAGAAAAGTATCTCATGTAGACTTAGATTTCTATCAAAACAAAAGTGGCAAATTTTTGATAAAAATCTAAAACTATGTACATGACCTCAACTCTGGAAAATGTTCTTAAACTTTTTATAGTAAATTATTTAATAAATTATGTTTTAGTTTTTTGTATCCGCGAATGCAGTTTGCAGTGCTGCAAATTGCAGGAGTGACAAAATAAATTTAATAACCAGCCTTATCAAGGAAAAAGCCGCCACATGAAGTAAATAAATTGTTTTATGATGTGTCTGGCTTCAAACTATTGCTGGGACAATTTAAGGAATATTTGAAACTGTCCCGAGGTTGTCCATTTCAATATTCTTTTGAACAAAATCAAACGATTGTTGGCGGGGGCCGGTCGATAGCGATAGTATCCCAGCCGATTATTTTTACGACGCCGTAATGTATCATGAGCGTTCAGAAGGACACACTTGATCATGGCAGTATGCCACAGTAATGCAGTTTTCATTAATTAGTAGAGCTGGAAATAAATCGATTTTAAAAGAATAAATTTTTTGGAAAATACTTTCCACATAGAAATTTATGTTTTTTAGGTCTAAAAATTAAAATCTTGTATGCATATTTATCAACGATTTTTATTATAAATGTTGTTCACATTTAATTTATGGAATGAAATAATAACTTTTTGATTTACATCCCTTTTTTTAATGGGTTAGGAAATATAACATTTAATATGTATACTTTTTTGTAATATATTTTATTTCAATTATTCGATACCTTAATATACATTTTTATATTTCTAGAATAAATATTCAAATATAATAATTATAACACGTAAAGATTTGTGTTTATCTTTTCCATGTCGCTTTTTAAGAAATGGTGAAACTTTATCAATTAAATAAATTCTAAAAATTTGTTTCAGTTTCAAAAATATTTGTATTTGTTTTCAGAGAAACAAATCGATTTTTTCTCTTTGATACCCTTTAAAAATGGCGAATGAGTGGGCGTGACATATTGTCTTGTCCAATGCATATATGTATATAAAATAACAACAATTACCTGTTAAAAGCCGATTAAATTATTAAAGTATCTTATTTGCATAAATTTAAAATTTTTTCGCATTTACAGTTTTACATTTTCCCCCACATTTAACGATTTTTCATATAGCAGCTATGTTGCATTCCGATATAGTTGACCGATCCGGCTCGTTCCGACTGATATACAAGTGAGAGGGACTAGTTTGCGGACTGACGGACATGGCTGTTGATGCTGATCATGAATAGTTATACTTTATAGGGTCTGCTGTGCAAACTTCTGACTAAAACTATAGTACCCTGCAAGGGTATAAAAATATGTATCTTTCTCTGTGAACTAAAAATAGATCTTTAAGAGTGATGCCGAGTAAGAGCAGGACGGCATTATGATTTCCATGAAGGAGATGTTGTTAGTAAATTTACAGAAGAGTGTACATAACAACAGTAACAAATATCTCAATTTAAAATTTTTTAAGAATATATTGTTTTATTTGTAGAATTTCGTTATTAATTTCAGATTTTTTTTTTTTTTTTTTTTTTAAGATTTTCAAGAATTTTAAACTGAGTGTGTTTTGTGTTTGAAAAAATCCTCATCTTATTGGTATAACTTTTTCGACTTATACTAAGCTTTTAATTTAAGAATCCATAAAATCTTAAAACTAGATTTTATTTAACAATAACAGAAGACGAATGCAAGAAACATTTAAATATTTGATTGATGAGTATAGAAGGCACTGTGATTAAAATATTTTGAAATGATGAGTCTATTGCGGGACAAGTCAGCACTAAGAGAGGGATGAACATTGAGGACACTCAAATTAATACTTATAGCCATATGCTTTAAACTGATATTATAAATATTGTTTTTAATATTCACATTCACCATACATAAATATATCCCTACCTCAATAAACATAATATCAAACAACAAGAGACGAATTTCAAAATATACAGGTGAAATTGTGCGCCATAAAATGTTTCCTGTACAACAGGTTTTCGAGATATTTCTAATGTCTAAACACTCAGGTTCGTTTAAAGTATGTATGAAGTTTAGAATAAACAACATTGAAGGAAATACTATTAATTTGATTTTGCGATCTACTCAAAGTACATCGCTTTAGAAGATATAAATAATTGTAACTTGTTGCCCGAGATACAAAATTCCGAGCTGCTTAACTCAGGAATTTAATACATTTTGGTTGCAATAAAATCTACATCACATAACGTCGTAGGCGCCATTACAGACGGACAAGTTTGGCGAAACTTTTTTGGGATTAGCTGAAATATTTATTCCGCAAACTTTTTGACTAACTTCCACTGCTTGATTCCTCTGCTTTTTGCTTAAATGGCCCGTAACTTGATTTAATTGAAAGGCTTCAAAGAATAATCCGCTCATTTCGACTGCAGTGGAACTAACATTTCAAAGAGAGATTCGAATGGAAGCCAAATATTGTGGTTAAAAATACAAAGGGCAAGGACCGCCATTAATTAAATGCTTGAGATGGGGCTGGGCGTGTTTTCACCGCTTTAATAATACTCCCAATGAAGTGTCTGCTGGTACTAAATAATATGTTCCTAATTATTAATGACTTAACTTGACCGAAACACCAAGTTCCTTGACACTCACACAATCGCCTAACCGTGTATAATTGGATGGAGCCAGCGGCTGGCTGGCCATAACAAGGATAATTGGATGAAATGAGCCGGCTGCCTTTTCTGCTCCTCATTAAATGCCGTTTACCGAGCGTCAATCGTCGGTGGGCTATTAGAAAAAGGGGTGTCAAGAGACGCTCCGTTGAGTCATTGACTTATTACGCAAATCAGACAAAAGGCTTTCTGAGCGGCAACGGCGGGTGTGGAGCATTGAGTGGATTCTTGAGTGGGGTTGAACTCTGTACCACGGTGATAAACATATTAATGAGTTCGAAGCGTCTGCCGAAAGCGGGCTGCTTGTATAAACTGGATTTATTATCAGTACATGGCATTGATATCTCACTGAGAAGGGAGGGGCCTATGATTTAATTTGCGAGAAAGTTCAGCCAAAGTTAAAGAAGAAAAGCTAACTTCGGCCCGCCGAAGTTTGTATACACTTGCAGATTGCTATTGGATTGTTCACAATTTATCTACCTAAGATATGTATATATTTCTTGGCTGTTTTTATGTCATTAAGCTCCCCCTAAACGCTTGGACCGCTTTGATGAATTTATTTTTGTGTGTGTTCAGGGGAATTCGAGAGTGTTATGGACTTACATTTGGTCCACTAGATAATGAAAATATCCCTTTTCTTCAGAGATTTTGTATCTGTTTATATTCATTAAATAGTAGGCGAAGAAATGTTATTAATCCATTTAATACGTTGGCATACAAATTGTAGCAAAAATTCATCAACATTTATGGCAAAAATTCATCAACTCTTCATCATCTTTTAATCAACCTTTTTTGTGAAAAGAGAAAAATTAGAGCGCGAGAAAGTCGGGTTTGACCGAAGGCCGAATGAGAGCGTCGGCTCGGTCGAAATCGACGTCAGCTGTTGATGAATCGTTGATGAATTTGCCCTATTGATGAAAATTGATAAATTATGCCATACTATACTAATACGCGCGTTCCACTTCAAAATGATCTGTTAGCGTAAGAATTCTCAGAACAATTTTTAGATATTGCTATGTTAAAATTCAATAGTATGAAGATGCAGAATATATTTGACTTCCAGAGAATTTTTGCAACATTTTTGGCTACCACAGATGAGTTAATAAAAAGTATCTTTCCAGATTAGAGACAATTATACGAATCATGGATGGCTACGGTTTAAGCAGCGAATAATTTAGATGTAGACGCTATCAATTTTGATATATAGCAGTTACTGCCTGGTAATAATATTTCATTTAAATCGATTGAAACTGTTGTTGATCCTGATAAAGTTGTCCATTATCCTGTAGAGTGTTTAAATTCACTAGATTTACCTGAATGGCTATCACATCATTTACGACTGATGATTGGCAAACCTATAATTATGCAACGAAATTTAAATGCCTCGAAATGTGTAATGACACGCGATTAGTTATGCAACAAATCATGGAAAGCATTCTTGAAGCTACTGTTTTGAGTGGAAAACATCAAGGTGAAGTTGTACTTTTAACAAGGATCCCAATACTACCTTCCGATTCACGTATACCATTCAAACGCAATTTTCTTGGTATATGCTATGACTCTAAATAAGTCACAAGGTCAAACAATGGCAATTTGTGGTTTAGATTTAAAAAATTCGTGTTTTTCTCAAGGCCAATAATTTGTTTCGTGTACAAGAGTTGGAAAATCATAAGTCCAATGGCATTAAGACAAATCAAGTCAGTGCCGTAGCATTCCTGTTTTGCGTGGGGTCAACTTGTTTGAATTAAATTTACACATTATATATATATTTTTTTTTGTAAATAAAATAAAATATATTGTATATATTAAACAATCTAGATAGCAATTTGAGGCATTATATGTCTGCCTATGGTACGGACGAACGTCACTCACTGATACACCCCTTAACCCCTCAGATCACTTTGATAGGGACAACTAGCGAGATCTATCTATCCGTTGAACGGATGTGCCATAAGCTTTTGCCGTTCCGAAGCATCATAATTTAACGCGTTTCTGGCATTTGAATAATAATAAATATGTATATGTTACAAGTAACTCTGGGGTTATATATGACATCAATTAGAGGCGAGATAAAGTTCGCCGGGCCCTCTAGTATCTAATATAATAATATCATTTTTATAGTTTTAAATTTTTTGTTTTTACATTTACAGTTTTACATTTTCTTCTACATTTACCGATCGTTCATATGGCAGCTACGTACATATATAGTCGTCCGAATTTTTTGAAATTATTAATTATAACAGTTATATAATATTGTCGTCCTACTTTTAAAAAATTAAATATAAAATTCTGAAATAATATGAAAATCTTATATTTAATTAGATAAAAACGGCAAAGTTCTTATTTTCTAAAATATATATACTTATAGGGTCCGAAATGCCTCCTTCACTGTCTTGCAGACTTGTGACTAAAATTATCACACCCTGCAAATATATAAAAATGTTAATGAAAATAATTAATTAATCAATATAGATGAACTGGTTGTCATGCTAAATTGCGAACGACAAGAAGTTACAGTCCCAAAGTAAGGCTATATGTGTATGTATGTATGTATCATTAGCTGAATTGTGTAAAATATTAAAAGACCTCTTTTTTTCTCTAAAGTGGTAATTATGTTGTTTCTACACACCTCTCCATATTTAATACGGATTTTTCTATGAAAACGTTTAATGGAGTTTGACTAATTTATTTAGTAAATAGTTCTATTATGGCGCAACGAACTTTTCGCTTACTATCCCTGAAGCACATTTTACAAAGGAACATGCTGAAAATTAAAAGTTAATTAATGACTTTGCCTTGCGCTAGAGTGTTCCATAAAATCGAGTGGCGGGAGTGGCATTTTGACAGGATTCAATCAGCTATAAAGCATCCTGCTGGGCAGGAAATGGAGGCGTGTGCCTACGTGCTTAATTACAAGCCGACACATGCACATCCAAGTACATAAATACTCGAAGACACGTGTTGAAAGCAATTAAAAAGTATGTCAAAGTGGGCGAGCGTCATCATCCCGAAGGACGAAGGACACTTTGGCTAGATGGCAACACTCTTGCCTCTGATTGTTTCAGTGCGAAACCAGGTTGTGGCCAAAGCAATTTAAAATGCCAAATTACAGATAAAAAAGCTTGTCTATCGCAATCAATCTTTGTTAACCAGCACAACAGGTTCGCCCAATTCACCCATATCCACCCACAGAATGCACGGGTATTATAACTTACTTATCTACAGAGATTGTATGTAACAGCAAGAAGGATAAAAGTCCGACTTCAGTATGTATATTGTATCATCAGCCGAGTCGATTTGGTCACGTTCGTGTGATTGTTCGGTTGTAAGGCAATAGAGACTACTTACTACCACCTCCATAAACCATGGAAAAGGTTAGTAAATTCATTAAAAATTAAATATTAAATAAGATATATATATATATTGTGAGACAAATAATTTGTTTTATTTCTACCGCAATCATTAAATTTAATGTATAAATTCATATCGATTTCAGCTTATTATTTTTATCTTCACCTCTTTACCTAATTTATTAAATATTCTGCATTCTTATGTCATAAGGAGTGTAGGGTAATACTTATTAGTCTTTTTTCTCTTATATATATTGTAAATATATAAAAGAAGGAATAGTACGAACAATTTCTGTTTTAAATTTGATAATTCAAATAAAGAAAATAATAAAACTTGATCTTTTTCTCAAAACACAATTGATATGTAAGGTCTACAACTCATATTGTGCCATGAACGCCGGACGTGTAAAGGATTTATGGCGAGCAATTCCACTCCTGTCGAGCCACGTTAGCATCATTGGCATGACATTGAGTGCTTCTGCTCGGGCTTCGGATCCTCGTCAACCGCCACAGAATATGTATGCGCTGTCTGGCTTTAAATCGAACAATTAATGTGCAAATAAAACTCATTAAATATTAATTGAGTTCGATAATTACAGCGATGACGATGTGGACCCATGGCAACATGTTGCACGCAACACCTGAACTTGAGCAGCACCCCACCGTGAATCCGTCAATTCCTTAATACGTTAGCGCACATCTTGGTGATTTATTAGAGGGGGTAACCCTCTCAGCGTCCTGTCGCCTTGGCCGCCTCTGATTGCTCCTCGGCTCCCAACATCAACACCATCCTGGCAACATGCCGCACTCGCACGTTTTCATTCATAACTCTTCGGACTCGGTTCCTTCCTCATCGACGACGACGTCGTGACTCCTCGGATGCAGCACTTCGGGTGGCGCTCGTGGGGCTTAATATAAAAACACGGCGTAATCGCTTGACTCCGTGAGTCCTCCGCTCGTCGTCAGCCTGTTGCGTTCGAGGTTCGATGCTGGCACCACCAGGAATCCCAGAAGCGCCAGTCACACCAGCAAGAAGCCACTCCAGCAGCAACAGTTAAAGTTTGAGTTTTAGGATCCCGTTTCCAGTTTTCGGCGCGGTGCGTGAACATTAAATAAAATAAATTGGAAAAACAAAAGATAGGTCACTATCAGCTGCTAAATTTAACGCTCGCGAAGTATCTTGATCGTCATAAATCAGTTCGTATCCGTCGCGCGTCGGAAATCCATCCACACCGAAATTAGGAGCAATTACCACTGATAAGGTGATTTCTTTTAATGTGATGTTATTCGAAAACGGGAAAAGGAGACGTCGCTGCTTGTATGCTTTCGAGATTGTGGCTTAAACGTTTTTTCGATGGAAAAGTGCGAGCCATATCAGGTTTCAGCCAGAACACCTCGACGACGGAAAAGTTGTGCAAGTTCTGTACCCAAATGGGGCGAAAGTTGATTGATTGCTTAAAAAACGTTTAGGCTAATTAGTTTTCCGTTCTATATACATGTGTGTGTGTGTGTGAGTTTCCTTTTAGACGGCTGAGGCCCTGTTGCCGGCGGTTTCAGGTAACAACACGTCCCGTCATTTAATAGACAGCAAACAGGCTTAGCGAACCTTGGCGCTTTTGTTGGCAGCGTCGGCAATCACACCTTGTTATTTGCCCCACGCCCTGCCTCGCCACGATTGATGTCTCTCAGAATTGACCTTTCTCCGGCGCTTTTATGGCCATAATCAAATCGGATTTAGGGATTTACGGCTTTTAAAGCTGGCAAAACTTGTCCCCTATGCCGATGCGATGCTCACATGCTCCTCGGTCGTATTTGCATGCGTATGCAAATAGCACAAGTTGGCATAGATAAGGCATTTTCATTTCCTCGTTTTCTTCCGATAAAACTGAAGGGACGTGCTGGCAAGTAGCCCCGGGCAATCACGATTTCCGTCTCTGGGATATATGACAATGGCTGTCAGGCGGCGCGGCGCGGCGGTGGCCAATCCTCAGTGGGGCAGGGCAGTTTTATTGCCCTGAATTCCATATTACTTCCAGAAAATCAATATTTGTTCAACTTCAAATGTTAGAATTCATTCATTACATTCACCGCCTCTTCTCGGAAACTTCAGTCCAAGGCGAAGGCGAAGGCGAAACCAAAGACTATGGCGATGACGATGGTAAAGGCAAAAGCAAAAGCGAAGGAATTCCCCTCCATTAGGCAGAAAATCGCCCGAGAGCCCCTAATTCAATTGCAGTGCAATTTCCGCTGCAACTCCGGAATGTGCGCGGAAACTTTCACATTTCACCAGTATTCAGCCGCCCGCTTATCTGCGATCTATTTTATATGTAAGGGAAATCAATAAAAGAACCTACAAGCGCCCCACCCACGGAGCACTCGAATTCGGCCCGGACTCCGGACTCGCAATTCGGAAATCGTAAATCCTCGTTCAGCAAGTGGCATCTATATGACATGTGATTGCCGGCAGGACTAATGCTGCTGCCATTAGCACTTACTTACACGATGATGTCTAATGCTCCGGCTGACAGGTGGGATTCAACTCTGTCCCCCAGCGCAGGACAAAAGAGCTGTGAGCCATGAGAGATGTGGGGTGCATTCTGCAGGAGGAGGTTAGTCAAAATCAGGATTAAAATTCCGCAGTTTGTCTCGCTTTGAGGAACCACAAAAATTCAGATGTTGAATTCCTGAAGAAAGGGCACAAATTTTCTGTTGCTTTGTGTTGGACGATTAAACAGCATTCTAGGTTTGAAGGTTCTAATGAAATTTAAATGGTTAGTAAAACAAAAGCCGCCTGTGTCAAAAGTTTGTTGTTTTCCTACTGTTAGCCTTGACGTGGACGTTTGTAAAACAATGTATTCAATGAGAGGAAGAAATTTTGCAACAGAATCTAGTTACAGGGTACAATGATGTAAGAAAGTTTCAAAGTTTAGTTTACGAACCACACATTGGCAAAAGTTTTGTTGTTTTAAGTATGTGCTCTTTTAAATTAACTTATTTAGACGAAGAACAGTTTGGGTTCAATCGTGCATTATATAATATTACTAATACATGCAATAGTCATTAATTGTTGAATATACAATATATTTGTGTAGTTAAAACGAAAGAGGGAAACATTTCAAAATCATTTACAAGCCTATACATATCTGTAGGTTAGGCATCTTCAGGTACGTTTTTTTTTTTTAATTGTGCACATTTTCAGGTGGCCGTAGGTGGTCTTGTCTTCCCGTAGGTAAATGCGACAGCAGTCTATTTTGGAAATAAAGTGTCCCGGCAACGCCTTTAATTTGGCAACAGGAAATGTACTGCAGATGGCACATCGACGTCTTTGCCTTCACTGTGAGAAACCTCATTTCCTTTTCAAACTTGAAAAGAGTCTGGGGTACATTTACACTGAACTCCCCTGGCAAGCCTATTAAAAAAGTCCACAGGGACTTGCGATTGATATGCATATACATTCAGCGTGTACATAAAAAACTAGGTTTCAGAAGTACCACATATTTACGTGGCTCATAAATTGTGAGGAGCACTTCTTGTTGTCAGAATATTGCACATTTTTCACAGGTTAGCTGTCAGCAATTTATTTTTCATTCCATTCCAGTGGGAACGCAGGCGAGAGGTCAAAGTTTGCGAGCGGCAGTGGTCCAAAAATATTCTAGAAATAATAGCCGCACACATAAGCTTAATTTTCCATGCAAATGAACACACCATCGTGCTCAAAATTTGACGCATATCAGATACCCTGCACCGAGGGGAACTTGGCTTAGTCGAATAAATAAATATATCTGGCATTAGACCGATTCTGCAGGGCAGTGTTTCGACTGGCTTATTGTGCATATGGATGATTTGCCTGGAATGTAATTCGTTAACGAGTAACTTCGTTGCATAATTTAATTGCATTGCCCCATCAGGACTTTAGCCACCTATCTTGTTGGCAAAGAGTCTTGTATCAATATTTATATTTCGATGCTTGCAATAAATCGCGATGAAAAACATACGCTTTTTTTAAGACAACCAATTTGCATTACATGCAAATTTGTAAATGCCTTTTTGACCTTTTTTCCCCGTTTTTTTTCAGAATGATGAAAGCCACAGCGTGGTTTTGTCCGGTGTTATTAACTTTGCTGTGTGCCACGAGGCTCGTCTGCACGGCGCAGCGAGGAGGAGCAGGATCCGGACCAGGCCCAGGACCAGGAGCAGGAGCAGGAGCGGAAGCCGGCGGAAGCGGCCGCACAAACGGATATCCTCTGGACTACACAGATGCACGGAATATGCAGGTGCGCTTCGAACGAATATACATATTCCTTCTGTCCTTTCGCCTTTTCGCTTTGTGACTGACAGCAGTTTTTGCGGCTCTTCTGCGAATGTTTTCCGAATGCATACTCAATTAGTGGCTCTGCATTTCCCAGCTCCTTTGAGCCATGTCATGGGTTTCTGTTCATAAACTGACGCATTGTCCAAGGCATTAAGCCTTGTCGAAGAAGCAAATATATATGGGGACATATTCCCTTTAAGGACTTTGGTCTTTAATATACTACAAATTGAATGACACATAACTCTAGAGATTACCGAATCGCTTGATGAAATCACCCATAAATTTAGAATTTGAAGAAACTATTATATATTTCCAGTTAAGTGTTGGCATTTTTGGGTGATAATCTGAAGTGCCCTTGCCCGGGGAATTCTTAATGGAAGTTGCAAATCTCGTTTCTTCATTTCCGCGAATCCACTTGACGCTACAAGTCCGTTTGAATCTCGTTTCTGGCTTAATCTAATCATCCCTGAAATGCCGCAATGTGAAACTGGTTCGGGCCAACAAAAATTAATCGGCAATCTGGCCATAAAATCAATTCCGTTAACGCACACGAACATGGCAACACCTTATTTCAAGTCCATTGCTTTCAAAACAAATGGAAATTTTCGTCAAGGATTTTGCACAGGCCTCATTAGCTGAACGAAAACACACAAAAAGAGAAACATTCTATTTGTGTTGGCCAACTCCTGTTGTTGTCCACAATCAAAACTTTCACATCTGCTTTTTTTCAAAAGTTGTCCGAATTCAGTGAAGTTCATTCTTTGTTCTGGGCAATTTAAGTGCCGCGCAAGTTGTTTTGTAAAAGTAAAGACTAAAGCACAATATTTTAAGTTCCTGCTAAATTATATTAGAGTATAGGTTGTAACTTTGTCGCCCAATAGACCACATGTTACTTTCATCCCATTGCGTTATGTGTATATAATGGTTGACGGTCATTTACTAAAGACTTCACCCAAGGAGCCGAATCTTTAGTAAAATTTGATAGCAAATCAGTTTTAGATGGTCATAGTAACTTTTATCTCACCTTGATAATAGGTGTTCTTGTTTGATATCAACAGTTCTGGTTAAAAGCTCACACAGTGCTAATAAAAAAAGGATTATCTGTAGAAACTCAGTGCGATATCTTTAAACACACACATGTACTGCGTGTTACCTGTAAGATTGTTGTTCCCAAACCTGGTACTTTTAGGTCTTGTCACTACGATCTAGTAATTAGTCTGGGAATGCTGGTCAAAAATGTTCCATCCACACATTTTCAGTTTGAACCAAGTTATGATAATAACCTGCAGATATAAGACTGTCAGATTAAAGTCAATTATGAAACTTTCCATTTGCATTGCCCAAGATGACGCATAGCAAACACCCGACGATATACATATGTTCCGATAAGGGTCGATGTGCCAACTAATCAGTCAAGTAGCAACTCATTGACTAATGTTTGCACGTCAATCAGTTTATCACCGAGACTGAACCACAAAACTAACAATATATGTATTGTCACGAAAGCGAAAGTTCAATAGCGCGATAAGTGTTTAATTAGTGTAAAGTTTTTTCGTTTTCAGTGAGTTCGAAAACATAAAGGCATTGCTGATAGTTATGAGGCTCTTTAATTGTTAAGATTTTAGAAACTATAAAACTTAATTACGGGTTCGTGACAAGTTTACTTAAAGTTTCTTAAATAAGGTTACAATCTTAGTCCTATAAATACGTAACAAGCGGTTTGTGGCCGAAGCACCGAGAATAATTACAATAATTTAATATTTGAACCATTTTTCGCTATAAAACTTGTTGAGTATTGTATTTTTTGTTCAACAATTTTTATAACTTAAGTCTGAAGCTCTTGGGGAATCCGTGGCTTTATAGTATAACCAAGATCCTACACAACAGCATTGGTTGTGATATCTTCCGGAGCATCGCTGGTGGACTCTTCAGGAGCCTGAGTCGTGGAATCCTCGGGCTCTTCGGGAGCCTGGGTCGAGGAATCTTCGGGCTCTTCAGGAGCCTGGGTCGAGGAATCTTCGGGCTCTTCAGGAGCCTGGGTTGTGGAATCCTCGGGCTCTTCGGGAGCCTGGGTCGTGGAATCCTCAGGTTCTTCGGGAGCCTGGGTTGTGGAATCCTCGGGCTCTTCGGGAGCCTGGGTCGTGGAATCCTCGGGCTCTTCAGGGGCCAATGTGGTCTCTTCAGTTGATCCGCTTCCTTCTTCGGGTTCGGTGGTGTTCTCTTCTGGAGCCTCTGAAGTCTCAGACTCTTCGGGGCTCAGAGTGGTGGACTCCTCTGGAGCTTCGGGGGTCAGGGTGGTATCTGCCGAAGATCCGCTACCGTCTTCTGAGTCTGTGGTGACTTCTTCCGGGGCCTGAGTAGTCGGACCCTCTGGAATTTCGGGAGCCAGAGTGGATTCCTCGGTGGGATTAGTCACTTCGGTGGTAGAAGCAATGTCCTCCTCTGTTGGTGGGGGTGGTGGCGGAGGCGGGCGATGACCGCCGTGTCCGTGGCCGTGTCCATGCCCATGGTTGTTTCCATGCCCATGGTTGTTTCCATGACCGTTACCTTGCCCATGTCCATGTCCATGGTTATTGCCTCCGTTCCACTGACCCTTACCAGGACCATTGGGGTTCCATTGACCCTGGCTGTTAGCGGGACCACCAGCCTTTACCGCCTCCACGTCATCCGAGCCCCAACCAAATCTTCTCATCCAATTTCCGCCAAAGTTTCCGAACCAACCGCCGTTCGGCCGGCCCGCAG
The DNA here is from genome assembly GCA_008042585.1 of Drosophila punjabiensis. NCBI lineage: Eukaryota > Metazoa > Arthropoda > Insecta > Diptera > Drosophilidae > Drosophila > Drosophila punjabiensis. The sequence goes on from VNJR01001527.1 coordinate 14,545, forward strand.
CCACCGCCACAAGGGCCGTCAATACAAGGAGCGTTAGAACCTTCATTTCGCAAGTGTTTCGAGTGTACTAACTGGCAACAGGTGGGAGCATTGCTTTTATAGAATCCCGATAGCCGAAGGTCCACTCGCTGCCAGACGGTACGACCACACACTGGCGTACCCATATCTAATCGCTGGCATGTCTGATAGCCAGACAAACAAAAATCGTAATTATCATATCTGAGCATGATTTCTGGATCGGTTGTTTACGCCGCAAATGCAAATTCTATGGTGAGATTAACCAAGCTTCCGAGGTTTAACCTGGAAGAAATTTGCTGAAATTTTCCTTGGAAACCATCATATACTTGGACTGAGCTCAGGTTATTATCTCTATTATTATCTTTACCATCCAACAACAGTTCCCCGAAATCGCGAAAAGAAATGACTGTCGTTTTCATGTCCCATTATTAAATTAGAGTATCAGGTGTTTTCTGGTCCCGTCGACAGCTTCTACCTTTCAATTGCTTTCCAGCTGTGACTCACGAATTTTTTTGAAATTTTCCATTTTATCAGCAAAGGGCTGTTATCGCCAAAAAGTCCGATTGTTCATCGCGGAAAAAACGTAGAGCAATAACAGCGATAAGATTCCAAGATTGATTTTTAACGATAATTTCCCAATGCGGGAAAAACAAGGCGTGATGTAAGCCTGTTTATAGTGTCGCCTTCAAGACTCCGCTCCCCAGTCCACCCTCCATGCTAATAATCCGTCGGAGGTTTTATTTCCCATCAAAACCGAGAAAAAACATCTCGGTGCGAGGAGCTGTTTTTGAAAATAGGACTTAAAACTTTTTGCATTACCTGGCCACGATTTTATTATGTGATGAGCCAAGAAGTTGGCAGCAAATGTAAATGTAAATGTTTGTATATATTCTCCCCGACCAGGATGACTTTCTGCTGGCCACCAAGCGCAACAAACCGTCGCTGTCCATTGTCAATCCCCTGGATGTGCTGCGTCAGCGACTGCTCCTGGAAATCGCACGCAGGCAAATGAAGGAGAACTCCCGGCAGGTGAGTACAAGGGGTGTGTTGGAAGCAGGAAGTGGTGAGGTGGGGAAGTGTGCGCCCAAGGTGATGCCTGCAATAGAGGGGGCTACACTGACCACTTTGCACGGTATTTTAATAAAAGGTAAGGAGAGAAAACTTTGGCCGCAAGACAAACGGAAAACAATTCCGCTGAAAGGCGAGGAATGGGTAATTCGGCGGGGAGCGATGCGCAAATGAAAATGAAGCGGCTAATCAAAACTAGAATGTCTAATGAGAAATACTTTCAAAAAGCCATAAAGAACGCACAGCTGCACAAAGTTTTTTAATTCCTCCTCGCCCGGGCTGGCAAGCGCCAGTTCCATAAATATTCCATGGGCTATCAAAGCGAGGAGGCCACCGCCACCGCCGCCGCCGCCGCCCGTCGGGATTCAGGCGCCCACATAGTCGCTCCGGCAAGGCAAGGTAAACAAGATCCAATCCCAAGATGGAGCCCAAACACGGCTTAAGCGTTTCGCCCAGAATATACATGCAGCGCCCAAAACAAAACCGGCGTTGCGTATGTGTAACACAAATATTTTGCCTCGGCAACAAAGTGAGTTTATTTGGTTACCAAGCGCCCCGAGCCCCAAGGCGGAATGGAATATAAAAGACAAAAAAGAGGAAAACAAAAAAATCGAGGAAAAAATCAAACGTTTTAATGCGAGGAATTCGAACAATTTGCCTTGATAGCCGCCTAGCCTCACCTTTTGGCCCCACGTTGAATTTCCGTTAAAGGGTCGATGCGGTGGCGATGGATGAGCACGCACTGCCGAGCCCATTCACACACGCCGAGATAACAATATTGATTTGTCAAAGGGTTTTATAAATTAATCCATGCATCCCAAAAGCAATTTGAATCGGTGAAAGATGAGGACGAGCACAGGTATAAAGTTCTCCTTCGCACGCCGAAAATGCTTTAAGTATCCTGCCGCTGGATTTACTGCCAGAAGTGAAATTGGATTGGCATTGTCCGCCTTGAAGGGGCACACATCGACGCGGTTTGAATTATGCAGCGAAGGATAAGGAGGCACGAGTAAAAATAGACACGTTTACCTTATTTTTAGAATTATCTGAGAGCCAAACAGTACTAAAATAAATCTAAGGATGAAACACTTTAAGTCCGAATTCAGCCAAACACTCATTGAGGATTAATTCGATCCATGCGATCAAATAATTAAACGGTGCAAGGACACTCGATTTGCAAACTAGAGCTGCAAGCAGGTAATCGAACCCTCGAATATGCATCAACTGAAAGCTGCGGCAAAAGTAAAGGGTTGCGGAAATGACAACCAAGACCTTGGATATTCTAAAGATTCGTTGCCAATCAATTAAAACTAAAGTGAATTTAACTGGCAGCTTTAAACAGGCAAGTCTCAGGCAAGACTCAGCGCAAAGGTGTGGAAGAACAACTGTGCTAAGGACCGACCCTCAAGTAATTAAATAAAATGGCCCTTCGATTGCGAATCAAATTGCAACCTTAATCACATTTCGAGTGTGGTCGACCAATATGTGTTTGCGCCAATCTCGTCTGGCTGGTCCTCTTTTAAAAGGGAGATCCTTTTGGGGGAGTCGGAGTGGGGATGGGAATGGGGGTTGTCACACATTTTATACAGCATTTATCTGAACCCATATTACTTCTCTTGCACTCGCACAGGTCGAACTCAACCGCGCCATCCTCAAGAACGTGGGCAAGCGAGTGCTCCTGGGCCCAGGTCCCAAGGTAAGCAGCCGTTATCGTCAGCAGTGGCCATCAGAGCGGGAACTGGAGCTGGAGCGACTGCTGGAGCGCGAGCAGGAGTGGGAGGAGCCGGAGGAGCTGCATCAGCAGGAGCAGGAGCAGCCACTGCAGCACCAGTTGGGCCGACAACAGCTGCTCTTGCCCTGGCAGCATTTCCCCAACCAACTGTGGAGCTACGGATGGCCGCAGTCTCCGTCACAGTTTGCCGACTCAACACGGACCCAGTCCCTGACAGGACAGAAGCAGTTGCTCAGCTATGCGAAGAAATCTCTGGACGTGGCCGGAATGGGACTGGCATCCAGGCATCGGACCAACGGAAATGAAGCTGCTAACGAAACGAGCCAAGAACACGAGAGCGAAGCCAGTAAAAGCTCAGCGAGACATGAAGGCGACGAGGAGCAGGATGAGGACGATAACGACAACGACAACGACAATGACACCGACAGTGATGCGGGGCTAGAGGGGTTCGAGTCCAAATGGGCCAACGAGGAGGCAGCTGGAAGTGGTCGTGGACGCGGACGAGGACGAGGACGCGGACGTGGGGCTGTAGGTGCGGTCAATGCAAACGACCGCCTGCCCTGGACCTTTCCCTATCGCTTTCACAGGGGCCAGCATAATATTATCTAATTGAGCGGGATCGAGCTGCGAGAAAGGATACACAGATGCAGATACAGATACATAAACAGATACAGACACAGATACTGAGGCGGAGGCCGGTGCCGACAGCTTAGTGGTATGTATTAGACGGCTAATTGCAAATTGACGGTTCCTAATGGCAGGCGGCAGGCGGCAGGCAATGTTGTGTGTGCACATACTCCCTCGATGACGAACTTACTCCCACGTTGCTATGTTGCTAGATGTATTCGCATTTGAATTCTATATTTTATCGAAAATAACCAACGGTGTATGTAACGATTTATGCTACCTCTCTCACAGATGCTGTTGAAAATAATCCCCCGATTCACTACACTACCTTCTAGAGGCGAAAGCATTGCTTCCTGCTGACACTTACCTACACTTACCTACAGGCGCGAAGGATATACACGAAATGCATGCGTATTTGATAGTGATCTATGTGTAATTTGAGAAATTATTTAAACGAGTGGCGTTAATTACTCGTACGTAATGCAGTATTGATCTGTCCGATGGGATTTTCATGTTTTGTTATTCGAATTCGCTAAATTCAAATTGTTGTTACATTATCCGCGGGCGGAAATTGTTTTTTTTTCTCTCCCTCCTTCGTTTACGTTTGCTGCGTTGATTTTAATTAAGTAACACAAATGCTCAAATAGAATTAGCATAATGCGGAGATTGTATGCACAGCTCCCCTCTTTTGTTTCCAGTGCCAGTTAATCCACAGTCGGTCACTATTGAGTTTACGTCGTCAAAGGATAGCAAGGGTTCCAGTTTTAGGAGATACTTAAGAGACAAATGGTTCTAAATCAAATACGAATTACGATTTTAGCCCTACTTACTACCCAAAACAAGCTAATAATACTTCGATACATAAATACGCCACGTGTTGTGTAAATGTACAAGGAATTTACCAAACAAGTTTATTAACCATTTAAAGTTACGTTCTGTACATTGCTAAATTTAATACAAACAATTAATTTCTGTGTGTATGTAAATAAGATCCAATCGAAACTAATGAAATTCCAAATGAAACAAATTATATATTATACAAAAAATTATATGTATGTATGTACGTATATATACTTATAAAAAAAAAAACAAAACAAACAAAACGAAAATAAAAATCATGAGGCATTGACATGACATTCAATTATAAAGCCATCCGCTTAATTAACTTTCCTTGGGACTCAATTCTGGGGGAATTGTATTCATATTTATGATGGCAGAGGGTCCTTGGTCCGAACGGGAGATTGGGTAAGTACAAGGGTCTCGGAACTCACCTTTAATCAATACTTGGGACAATCCCGATTATATGGCCCTTTGTTTAGACGTCTGCAGCAGGCAGAGAGAGTGACGTTTTTCGATTCCCCTACAGGGTACCCAATAATATATATAGGCCGCTCCTCAACTGGGATTATATTGGTCATTTTAGATAAATTCACATGCTCGAATCTCTTTATTGAATCGCTACTCACATACATATTGCAACTCTCTACGGGTATGTGCGCTCTTGGACCCCTCCTTGGACGGATTTGAAAAAATGGATAACAGCTAATAATTGTGCTGGCGGTGCTCTGTGCTCCCGAGTGCAAACAGTTTGCCTCGCCCGAGGGCTTAATTAATAACGTTGTATTTGCGCCGGATTACACGAAACTTTAACGTCCGCCCACCGAAAAACAAAAAAGATAATTATCACAGCGCCATTAGGAGCCCCACTCACGTACAGCCGTTGACATGATGGCAAACAATGGCACGGACGCAAAAAGTGACCGGGACAGGAGCGGGACCAAGACTGGGACTTGGACTCCGACTGGGACTGGGATTGGGACTGGGGGTTCGTTCACTTGATGTCACACAGCAGGGCCACGCCGCGCAGGGTCCAGTGCTTGGGATTGAACTCGGTCTCGAAATCAATCGAGCCCACGTACTTGAGGTCGGTGCGCTGGGGCTTGCGGTAGATGGGGCACTCGTACAGCTTGGGATCCTTGCCGGCCGTCGTGTTTATCGCATATATATAGATGACGGGCATCTGCTCGTAGAGCACCTTCATCTTGGACTCAATCAGCCGGCCGCTGCGGCGATCCAGGGAGGCTCCTGGAAAAATAAGGGCAGGCATCAATTGAAGGCGCTACAGGTAAGTACACGTAAAAAGAAGAGTACTCACCCTCGAGGAAGAGCCCGTGCACATACACACCCTCAGTGGGGTACTCACTGATGTCCTCACGGTTGTAGCGCGTTATTTGATTCTGCAGCACCACCGAGTCCAATGCCCAGCCTTTGTGGGCTCGCGTCACCTCCTGGGAATCAGCGAATTCAAGTGTTTCGCCGCAGACATGCAAAGAAGGAGGAAGGAACCTTTAATGTGGAGCGAATCAGATACGTCAATCAGAGTCGCAGGAATACAGGATTTAATCGCATAGAGGAAGTACTCTTCCGAATGATGTATGCATGACAATAGAATATCGATTCCTGGCTAAGCGGCGATTTGTATTCACATCCCGTTTTTCTTTCATTTTTATTTAGCAACTAGGCACCGTCTTCCCTAAGTGCAAATTGAGCCAGATCCCATAATTGTGCCCACACCCAGAAACTGCAGCTTCTCACCTGTCGCATGGCTGTTAGGAAGCCTTGGGGATTAAAGAAGCCCGTCATCCAGAACACCTGGGTAAGGGAAATTTCCATTAGAAAGCTGCACAATGCTCAGTGTCCACTAACCTTGGGGCGATCCGTGGAAATCCAGGTACGGAACTGGCCGTTCCGCTCCAGCAACTCAGTGTACCAGAAGCCTAAAGTGGTGGACTCCCAGGATATCTGCAAGTGACGTTGACATGACATTATCGTGTTGGCCAGATTCAGAAACAAGCAAACAAGTATAAGTTGCACCCCAACTGGAAAGCTCCTCCCTGTAAAGTTTATTGGATTAATAAGTGGCTTCAATGACTAAACGCAATTTTTCGGCAGTAGGATTTAAGTTTTTCGTAGGATGAAGAGCTTGAGAGACATCTCACATCTTTGTGTCGCGTTATATGGTGGGCTCGGTTGCGTGAAAAAGTTTACGATTCAGTTTAAATCAGTCATCTGAATCAACAGTCAACACACTGCTAAGCCTTATTCTCTTTCCAATGGGATCAATAAATATTAGGTACGAGACTCGTTTGTTTTGGTATAAAATCAGTGGTATAGGCCAAATATATATTTGTATGTTTTATTGCAAAGTCAGCACACATCTCAGACACTAAAAAAGCAAGAGCTACAAAATTGAATTACTTATGATTTTATCTGTTGCAAGCAGAAGGAATAAAGCTCAAAATAAGCTGTATTAGTGAACTTCTGTTTAAATAAAGTTCATACCAAATAATAGGATTCTTAAGTCCAACTACAAACTTTATGGATGTTTAAATTTCGAAGTTAGCTTCCTTTTTGACTGTTTTAATTTATTTCAATTATTGTTTTTTTTAGAAAATAACTTTTTAATAGTAACAAATTGGGTTTTAGATTTAAAATTTTTAGGAACCAAAGGAGATAACTACACACCTGTAAATGCTTTTCGACAATTTCATAAAAAAATTGCTTTAATGTTGTGTTATTATATAACACTTTGATTAATTATTGGCTCGGACACGGAACCTTAATCTTAGGAAATTCAATCTTGAGACAATAAATTTGGAGTTTGAAGACTGATTCGAAATCGCTTCAAAAGAAGTCTACACTTCACGAGACTGACCAATTTTGTTTGTCTAATCGCGAGTCGAGACTTTTGACACCACTAATGTAATTTTTTGGGTTCCTGCAAATATGGCTAAGGAGATGTTGAGTAACATTTATTTGGACTGCTGAAATGATGACGATGTAAAGGAATTGATTAAATAAACTTGATATGGGTGCAATCTTTAAGGATTCTTTTACCGAATCTGGTAGCTATGGGTATAATAGTCTCTTAAATCTAGAGACTCCTGTAGACAGACCGACACGACCAAAACGCTTCTTTGAAAATATATATTATATACTATATACACTTTAAGCATCTTTTAAACGCACTTTTAAAAGTTGAATATTTGTGTGGGAAAACCCAAGGGTCTGAGGTAACATGAAATGTTCAATATTTTTCTGCGCTTGTGGGCAGCATTTAACGAATTTTCAATTGTTCTCTGTAGGTACTGTTTTGCGAGCTTTGCGGCCTCAAACGCTTTCACGCATAATTATGAAATGCCGGAACATGAAAGGCCGTTAAAAATATATATTTTCTCCTGCTGGAAATCAATTGTACAATTTCCATTTTTAATGCCGATGAATATTCCGCCCTTCCTTTAAAGTGCGCTGTGCAATTTCAACGTGGACGTTGTGAATGAATGTAAATATCTAGAGGACTAACTTTCATCCAGGTCTCGGGAATGCGGGCATCGTACATGGCGTCCAGGGACTCCTTTAGCGCCGGGCTCATTACGATGGTGCCGTCGATGGCTAGCTTGAGGTCACAGAGGCAAGTGTGAACTCGCTTGATGACCCGTTGCATGCGATCTATTTCCTGTCTGCAATTACATCATTAAACTCCGTCGCCAGCTGCCTATGCTGCGCAGGGGTACTCGCCTGAGGAAGATGTTCATGGGCAGGAGGATGCCCATCCGGTTAAGGTTCTCCCGCACCTCGTAGGCGTTGTACTGGGCGGGCAGCTTGCGCAGCATGTCGTCCGCCAGCTGGTAGACGATGCTCTCCCGAGTCTCGCCACCCCCGCCGCCGCCCTCCTTGGGCTGCACGCTCAGGATGGTGTCGAGGATGCCTGCCGGTGTAAAATCAGAAATAAACAATCAAGGATTATTTGAGGGGCCATTGAATATGGTAATGCTGCCCAGGTGGGTTGCCGATTGGATGGGACCGCAAAACGAGGCTCCTAAACCGAGCACACGGCGGCAAAAAAGGCCACGAAAATATTCGGTTTATTGATTTCACACACATTCAGGTGGGCAGCATGCCGTCATTGATTATGCAAAAGGGCTTTACATAAATCGGGCACATTGATAATTTATGACCTGGTCTCGCTCTCGCTGCGTGTCCATCAGCACCATTAAACTATAAATAAGGGATACTTGGCGGTGGTCGGATCGGGAATCGGGCATCGGGCATCCGGAACCAGGCTTGCACTCACTCACCTTTGGCCGAATTAATTTGGTACGTGATGTCAGCATTGGAATGCAGGCCAAACACCTCCGGAGTGTCGTAGGCCGGCAGGCTGTTGATATAGTCGATGAAGCCTTGGAGGGACTTGGTGGTAGGTACCTTGTAGCCCTTGTAGAACTCGAAAGCGTTGGAGAGGAGCTGCTCGCAGAACCACACCGAGGTGAAGGTGGTCAAGAGGCGCTTGTCAAAGTCATCCGTCACCCGGCCGCCGTACTGCACCTCGCCAATCATGTAGACGAGCGTCTGCCAGGAGACGCCCTTCTTGGGATCCATTTCGTCTAGATGGTTCTGGATGAACTGGACGCTGGCGGCGAAGTCCGCCTGGTTGAACTCGTAGGGGATGTTCCAGCCGAGCGGCCCGAACTTGCGCCGCTCCTGGACGATGGTGTGCAGGAAGGCCACTGTGTAGAGCAGCGGGGGCCACTGGGAGGCCGAGGTGTAGTCGAGGAAGTCTTGGGTGAACGACTGGGCCGTGCAAAAGATTGAAAATTAATTATTAAGATGCTTCGCCAGGAAGGCTGACTTATTTGCTCACCTGGTAGCTGCGCTTCAGACTGGCACGTATCCCCTGTGGAGGTTCATTAGTAAACTTTAGCGCCATCTGGAGCAGTCCGATGGGGAACTCGTTGTGCGGCTCCGTCGTTACCCACATTCGGAATGACTCGTCTATGTGCTCGCTCTCCACCAGCATGTCGATAATCTCGGAGCAAAAGGGCAGCGACAGATGCACGTTCTGAAGCAGCACCCATCCGCCGCCCGCCATCGACTCCATAATCATCTTCCGTGCATGGTACTCCTGGCCCTGGCCCATCGACACCGCCTTGAGGACTGTGGAGGTGGGAACGTAATGTGGATGCGGGGGAAGACGATTAAATTAGTGATATGATGCATGTTAGCGCATTGCTTCGTGGAAGACTCACTTATGCTCTTCTGTTTGGCCAGAGCTCCTATTTGGGTGGTTGGATCCGATCCAATGGACAGAAGGCAAACGAAGGGAGTGCGCGGCTCCGACTCAAGCCTAGAAATACGTACAAAGCTTTAAATTTTGGATAGGGGTAAGGTGCATTTAGTTTGATTATTTTCGTTGACCAATTTAGGTTTCATTATTGTAGGAGCACTCATAAACTTTTAATACTTACATTTGCAAATATTGAAGTTGTATTACTTACCACATTTCCTCAAGATCAAGAATTTGCATTTCACTGTACTCGCTTCCCAGAGATTCTTAAAACGGTAATGCGTTATGAACACGATTTCAAATAAAAGGTAACATTACAAATCTCACCTTCTATATACTTCTTCGCCTGCGAGATGGTGCGATCAGGGCACCAGGATCTGATGAGCAACAGCTTTCGGAAACTGTCCAGTAGAGCATTGTAGCCGCAGGGGATCTCCTCGTTCTCCGGCTTCTCGCACTCATACCAGGAGCGCCAATCGCGCTCGTTCAGCTCAATCACCTGCAGGACCGTCGAGAAGGTGTCCAGCTTGCTAATCTCAACCAGATTTAGCCATGTGATGTCCAGGATCCAGCGGAAGGGCTTCGGATTGACAGCGTTCAGGTCTAGCGAGGCTCCGCCCTTGATGAAGGTGAGGAACTCTTCGTGGCTAATGTTACCGTTGTGGTAGTCGATCTTAATGGCCAGCATTAGGGTGAAGAGCTGCTTGTGGCGCTCGTACAGGCTGCGATTGGTGAACTTGTAGACCTCGTAGGTGAGGTACCGCAGAATGATGTTTATCCGCTCCTCGGTGACACTGGACTTGGCCGATTTGGTGATGGAGTGGTTAAAGATGACCAGGAACTGCTTTAGTGAGTTCTGGTACATGGCGTTCACATTGCTCATCTCCACGATGAGGAAGTACAGGATGGATCCACGCTTGGCCACCGCTCGGAACTCCTCACGCGCCTTCATTATTTTGCGTTCCGTGACCTCGGAGATCTTCAGCTTCTGGTTAACCTCCTCGGCCGTGGTTTTGGTGACTCGCAGCACCTCAATTAGGGCCTCGTCGTCCACGAGGGATCCCTGGGACGAACTGAGGCGGAGCAGCAGATTCGCCTCCAGCTCCTTCATGTTCCGCTGGTTCTGCATGACGGTCTCGAAGAGCGCTACCCGCTCGGCCTCCAGGTCGGACTTCTCCATGAGAATGACGCGACCCAGGAGCTGGTCCTCCAGCCCGCGCATGGTGACCGTGAAGTCAATGATCGAGGTCTTGGCACTGACCTCCGGACTGAAGGCTGGATTCGGCAGTTTCGTGGTGATATAAAGCATGAAGCCCGGCATCACATCGCACTCCTTGTCACCAACAAGCACCTTTTCAATGCTGCCCGACTTTATGAAGTTCTTCTCCAGCACATTGTCAATGACCGGATCCAGGTCGATGCCCACATCCTCGATCAGTAGCGGTCTGCCGAGCGATAGGGAGTCCTCCAAATGTGTGCGGAAGTACTTGTGGTTCAGCGAGGTGATCTGCAGTTCGTTGCGGTCCTCCTTGCACTTGATCCAGATCTTGCCCTGAGTCTGTGGGTCCACCAGCAGCGGGTAGCTGCTCGACTTGGTGGCTATCAAGGCGTTCTGCACGGACAGCTCATCGTTAGGCAGTCCTTGCAGTGTCCACTCAGACACAGTGGACGAGTCCACCAGCATGTTGATGATGTTCAGACCAGTGGTGAAGGGTATATTCTTCTGCTTAAGGATGCCCATCCAGGTCTTGATTAGATTGGCCCGGAACTCCTGGTTATAAGGGCCGCAGTAGGAGAGGAATCCGGTTGCCAGCAGGACGTCGCCCACCAGCTTGCCCAGCTGTATTTTGAACTCCTTGCTTTGATTCGTCCAGCGTGTCTTCTCATCGGACAGTCCGTTGATCAGGGCCGTGGCCGCCGTCATCTTTCGTAGGCAGACGTTGGCCGCATCCGTCAGCCGCTGCTTCTCGCCCACAGCCTTGTCGTACTGATCTTTGACAGCTTGGAGGGCGTCTTCGCGCTCCCGCAACTGCTCCTCGGCACCGGCCAAGTCGTCCATGGCGAGCTAGTGTCGTGGCATGAGAGTGGAGAAAAGCATTTTAGTGGATGATTTCGCCTGAGAATATTTTTTATTTTTGAGTGTCCAATTGCTTTTATCCAATTATAGTGTTCACTGGTCTCCGATTAAACGTATTATTTCTCATAATTAGAACATCCCTCACGTTTACAACATTAATTTAAAGGCAATTTAACTTAAACCCACTTAGCTGTGGGGAATACATTTGATTGACGAGCCAAGAAGCAGCAGCTTTCATCATCCATCACAACTCGCAGACAACTGGCAGTGATTGCATTTAACTTAAAATAAAGCGTGCACTTTTTGTAAACAATGATGTGTTTATTCCGGAAACGTGTCATAATTAATTTGTAAATGGATATTTTTTTAACCCCTTTTAAATATTCGCCAATAAATATTTATTTTATTTTAAGTTTGTTACCTTCAGGCGCGCTTCCTGCAGGGTGAGGTTTGCCTTTAAAGGCAGCACCTCCTTATTGACACTGTGAAAAAAGGACATGGCCTTGGTCCAGGACAGCAGGCCGGCAACATCACCGCAAACACGTCTCGCCATGTCCATGTTGTAGTCCTCCATGCGGAAATATGGCTGAAGCAAATCGATCATCTCGTCGTTGATGGTGTCCTTCGGGTAGTTTTGCAGCTGCAGCAGGAACGTGGCACTTGCCATCATCTGTCAGGGAGTTTAAGGGAAAAACTAATAAGATTACAATAGTCGAGCACACCGACTATGCGTTGCCCGGGAAAGCCAAGAACGGCTACCAAAACCTTAGCATCATGGATATGAATTAAATATATAAACAAACGTCTATTCCGTTGATTTTATCCGATGACTTAATACAAACTCAGATAGATTTAAGTGCGATAACATTGCATGACTTTAGTGTACTTCTATTGAATAGTAACAAGGAGAAAAGCAGTTTAAAAAAATAAGTCTTCTAGAATCCTGAAAACACATAAATGAGCGTGAATATTAAAAGATGGCAAGCAGTTACTGCCATCCCTAGTAGATGCCCATTTGTATATATGTGACCCACCTTTAGGGACTCCTGCCAGGAGGGCTTTGGACACGGCGTGCCCGAGTCGGGAATGCAGGGATGAAGCTTGCGCTTGAACAGGATCAGAACGCAGTCCATGATACGCATGATGAGGTGCGGCGGACGGCCCAGTTTACGCACGGTGGCGATATGCGCCGGTTTGATCGTGTTGAGGGCATTTTCGGCCTCCTCAAGAGCCGGCTTGGCCGCCTCAAGCTTCTCCTCGGCCAGGGCCTTTTCGTGGGCAATGCAGGCTACGAGAGCCTCAGCCTTGTCCTTTACGATGAGCACCTGGTTCTTGACGATCTCCGCTTGCATCGCACGCTCCGTCACCTCCACTAGCACTGACTCCGCGTTCTTTGAGGCTTCGACTAGCTCTTCCTCCATGACCACTAGGTCTTTCTTGAGGATCTCAACCGAGGCGGAGGCCTCTTTCAGTTTCTCCAGGCCCGTATCCATCTTCTCCACACCGTCGCGCAGCTCTTGCTGCTTCATTTGGTAGATGTTCTTGTAGCCGGCAATGAAGTTCAGATAAGATTTGGGTGTCACGTGCGTTGCGCGCCGGAAGCGCTGGAAATATTCCTGCGATGTTTCCGCGACAATGTCCTGGATGGAGCCGAGAGCGTTGACCAGCTCCTCCTTGACGGCCGGGGTGCACTCGATTTCGAAGTGACTCAGAAAGTGTCGGGCAACCGAGACTAAAGCATCCTTGGGCCACGGATGCAGCCAGTCAATGGTGCAACCGGAGACCAAGGCGGGAAAGCGCTGCACTCGCGACCGGAACGTCTCGCCCACGGGCGAGAAGCAGAAGGCCACATGCAGATTGGTGCAGGTGCGCGCCAAAAAGAAGTCCATCACACTTTCCGGGGTCGCTGTTTTGCGTTGATTCTCGCGTTTCATGACCGGCGTCAGTTCCTGCACGATTTCGGCCTGCTCATCGCGCGAGAATAGATTCGATATGACGCCGCTCGAGAGTATGTTGTTCAGATACTCGAGGAAACCTTCCTCCTTGATATCCATATCGGTGAAGAGAAAGGTCGTGCCCTTGCCCTGAACGCCGCAGGTACGGTAGAGCAGCTTTAGATCCTCCAGAAAATTGGCCACGTTGTACGAACGCGTCAACGCAATTTGGAATGTCTTGTAGCCAGCTATGAACGATGCCAATTTCGTTAGCGACTGTTTTCCAGAACCGCCGACCCCGACAAGCATGACCGATCCCCTCGGATGCCGAATGATGCGGGAGATCTTCACCAGATGCAGCATTGCATCCGGGAAGAACACCAAATCCATTCCCGACCCTCGCACCATTTCGTTGAACTGGGCAAGAAACATGACGAGACGCTCTCGGAGCACTTCGTGTGAGTTTACCGGCTCGTAAACCTTGGGCAGCTCCATATCGGTGTCCTCACCCTCCTCGCCAGTTGGCTCGGGGGCGTCGCGCATAAAGTCGACGAACACCGGATTGGGCAGGATCATCTGGGAGTGGGCATCGCCCAGCTCTTCGCGCACGAGACATGCCAGCTCTGAGCCGAACCACTCCTTGTCCTGGAACGTGGTGAAGCGATCGGCGAATACTCGGGTGCACTCGTGCTTCCACAGCGCCATTAGGACGCTTTCGGAGGTGATCACCGTGGATAAGGTGCCTACCATGCCCTGCCAGATGCGCGATAAGTCGCGCAGACTGAAAACGTAGTGGAATTTGGCTGGCGTGGGCAGCAGTTTTTCGCGCGTGCGCTGCCACAGATGGCGGGTGACGACAATCAGCTTCTTGACCAGGCTGCGGATCTCGGGCACGAAGCCGCGCTTGGCATTGTAGTGACCCTCACCGATAACGCGGAAGATCTTATCGATGGAGTCGTTGTCGGGGATGTTGCAGTTGAACACGCAAAACTGGCGCTTCAAACGTGACGGTATGTCGTTGCGGCCGCCGCCGGGCAGGCCCATGGCCGCCACATATTGCACATCCACGATGGTGGTGAAGTCGCCTGGCTTCTCCAGGCTGTAGAAGCCCTTCATGTCCATGGACTGGCGCACAATTTCGTTGGTGATCTGGTCGCCCCACTCATTGATCTCGGGCAAATTGATGTCGTCAATAAAGACGATCAATTTCCGGCCACCGGGTGGCCCGAAGGTGACGCCAACGCGTTTCTCCACGTAACTTTCAATTGTGCGCTGAAACTGGTATGGACTGGTGGCCGACGAGAAATTGAATGATCGGCCCATGTACGTTTCAACGTTCATTTTCTTCATGAAGTTCTTCATGATCACCGTCTTTCCCGTGCCCTGCTCGCCAATCACCATCACGGCGCGCTCCTGATTAGCTATGGTGCCGATCAGGTAGTCGATGCGCACATTATCCACGATGGGCACCAGAATGCTCAGGTAGTCCGGTGTGGAAAGCTCCGGATACATATAGGGGGTGACGAGCGTCTTCCACGACTGCCACACGCCCGCTGGAGAAACGAAGAAGTCAAATATTGTGTTCTCGTGGGCACTACCCTTCGGGTAGTCCAGGTCCGGGAACGATTCCTTCACAAATAGATTCATTCGGACGCGGTCGCTAGTGGAGAGGTAACCGCCCAGTCCCCAGGCGAGCGCAAAGATGTACAAGCGGTGCAAGTGTTCCGGTGTACAGGTGTCCTCCTTCTCCTCAACGGTGTTCTCCGGAGGTACTTCCTCTGTCGGGAGCAACAAACGAAAGAATAATATTAATTCTCAATCACATCACCTTGCACAAAGTCACATTCAGGAGCGTCACAGGGGTCTCTGGCTGGTGCTGCGATTTCAAGGTGAAGCTACTATTTCCCAACATAAAAGGTGTAACTAAACAGAATCTTAAATGAAAAGCGCTTTTGTACCATACGAAACGTATTCCCCTAAAACGAGAATCACTCAAAAATTTAAAGAATGCCTCTCCATCAACGGCCTTTCAATGGATGACATATAATTTATTTTAATAAATATTTTCATTTTTGAAGCACGAATACGTTTCGTTTGCATAGAGAGCAATTTCCCTTTTACGACCTTGGGACTTGGAACGTTAATTTGCAAAGTATTCGACAAGCAGTGATTAATAGGTACGTTTCCGGCATTTCTCGGAAATGTTGGCCATGTAGAGACCTCTGTGACACCTCTACTTTTGATTAGTATTGTTTCACAAATAGAAAATAAAAATGTTGGGACGAGACACACAACTATGGGGTTAATACATAGACAATCAAGACGGGACGAACACAGAATCACAGCTACGGAAGTAAAAGAAGGTCAGTCGATTGGGAAACGGAGCGGATTTCGCCACCTCGGATTCCAACCGACGGATTACAGATGTCAGTCGACACACACAGAAGCATTAGCTCTACGGTTAATTTTGGATTTGCTAATTATGCAACGTATGGATACGAGTATACTTTACCGACAATCTGACTGCCAATCGATTGCCGTCGCGCCTCTTCGATTTGTTTTTGATGCTCTAAACGTTTATTCGCTGAAAAGTGGCAATTATTTTGGTTTTTGCAGGGATCTCGGGTTTGGTTCAATGTTTAATTTATGCGAACCGCCGCTTATGGGTTTGGGAATTCATTGATAAGGTTGGTTAGTTGGCACTGCACTCACCATCGTGGCTCTCCTTGCTCGACAGACTGACGGCTTGTTCGTCTTCCTTCTTAACGGGAATCAGGCCCTCCAAGATGAACAGCATCTGCTGGACGATGTTGCACTGTAGCACCGGCATCTGTAGTTTCACCATCTGCACTCCCCAGTTGTAGACCTCGACAAAGGTCTGATCGAATAAGTCAGAAAATGTGGACTTCTCTCCAGGAGCGCGGTTCTTTAGCCAGGCCTGAACAACTGTGTAAGAAAAACAAATAGGTACCGATGTAGCTATCAAGAAATCCCGATAGATGCCCAAATCACTTACTTGGTCGAGAGTCCAGTCCGGATGAGCTCATGTAGACCATTCCGTTGCGGGAAACCGTGGCGGGCGAGGCATTGTCAATGTTGTGCGGCTCGAATATGATTTTGACGGTTGGTGCCATGGTCAGGCGATCGCCATTGGCCAGTGTTAGGGTCTTGTTGTCGTCCAACACCGAGTTGAGGTTCTCTATCCAAATACTGTCCACTGGGCCGTCCAGTACCAGCCAGACGTGCTCTCCGGCCTTCAGCTTCAGGGTCTTGCGCCACAGAGCTGAGAAGATTCCGTCCGTCCAATCATTGGTCGCCACGTCGAGCCGTCCAAACATTTGGGCAGCCGTAATCGCCTTGGGATTCATTCGCATCTCCCGGTGGTTGTCGCCCATCTGGGTCATGGCTTTCATCAGCGTGTGGATGCAGGTGGTCTTGCCAGCTCCACTCGGCCCCAGCGTCATGATTCCGTGGCGCACATTTTGGGTCTCGTACAGCTGGATGAGCTTCAGGACCCAGGGGGGATGATAGACGAGGCTGGCCTCATCAGTTTGCTGAAGAATGGCAGCCTCGAGTTCCGGGTAATTGGTCTTTTCAAGAGTCTACTCCGTGAAGAAATTGCAGAGGAATAAATAAGTATATCAGGATGGGACTTCACGGCTTACCTGATTGGGAAACAAATCCGATACCAGCGACATAAAGAGTGGTTCATCGTCGTCGATCAGCTTGGAGAGATTCATGTCGCGCAGGACCCGCATCACAATCGTGCTCTCGGTATCCTTGGAGTTCCGGCGCTTGGCTGCTCCCAGCGTTCGCAGCACAGAGAGTATGTTCCTCAGACCGAAGTCGTAGTGCACTTGCTTGGTCAGTTGCTCCTCGCACAGCTTGTACAGCGTGTAGAATTTCCGTGCCAGCGTTATATTCTCCAGGAATCCACAGCTGGCCAGCTTGACCCTTATGATGATCTGTCTATCCGGCACCATCATTGCAACCGTGCGGAACTGAATTTTTAAATTCTCCGGCAGTTCCTTGCGCCCGGCATATCCCGGATTCTATATATTTCGGCATATATCAAAGAGTTGTAGGAATTAATATCATTTGTTATTTTTTTCACATATAGGAATTTAAAAAGCTAAATGATCCTTAAGCATATTCTTTCTATATCTTGATAAGGCGAAAAGAAAGATAAATAGGTCTATATCTGGCATTGCATAAGATAGTCGAGTTTTTCGGTACTGAATATTCCAATGGTAAGGAAGAAGCAACCTTTCGGGTATCACTTCCACAGGAAACAAAGGATTTACCGAATGACGAACCCCGACAGTGAAATGCTAGATAAACCTTGGATTTTATTGCACTTAAAATAAGAGTTAGCCTGAGTCTTTTTATTCCGTTATTAAGTGCTTATCCTGATGTGAAAATACGACTGCAAGTCATTTTAGGCATTCAACTAGTTGCCAAATTGGCTAAAAATAGTTTTCGTGGGGACACGACTTCTATGGTTTTAATTCATCTGGCTACAAATATTGACCTCCTCCAAATATAGACATATCCCGACATATATTCAAATAAAACAAGTTCCGTCCTTCCGGTCGACCGTGTCGGGTGCGACCGATACGGATAACCACAATAAAGGGTTTTCCCATTAAACTCGTTCGAGTTCGCAGCCAGCGTTCATTTGTCTATGTCAGTAATCGTGTGCGACCCAATTTGGGGCTGTTGTGACATAATGGCTCATTAAAATTAAATGCTCGGGCTAAAAATGTTATATAAATGAGCGTAATAACTCAATGTGCAAATTAAAATTGAGCCAAAGCCTTCAAAGGATCACGCTCCGGATTGGATTGGGTGGCGTCGCCTGAGGGCGTTGATTGACATCCGCCATTACAGCCAGGATGAGACAAAGGCAGGCGCCGCGTCGCCGTGTTAATGCTAATCGCATTACGCGATCATAGTTGCCGTCGCTTGTAATTAAACTACGCAAAGTTTCAGTCGCAGCAGTAACTTTTTGCGTGGAGACTTAAAGTTGCTCTTTAAGGCAAATTCCCGACAGCCGAATGGAGTTATCCTCTCCTCCCATGTGGCAGCCAGCCACATTAATCGAGTCATGCGGCCGCTAAAGTGTAAATACAGGCTCGGGACTCCACTTCTTTGGTCCCGGCTTTTCCTCCTCCTCTGCCATCTCCACCTCGACCCGGTTATTGGTTTTCGGCTGCTTTTAGGCTCCGCGCGAAGTGTCGTATATGCCGGGGCGGCGACACAGTAAATTTTATTACGGCTTCGCTTGAGAAAAATTGTACATGACTAATAACGTTGAATTATTATGTGCATAAAGCGCCCGTCACTTCCATTTTCCCCAAAAAATATAAGTGGGTGCAGATCGATTTTACAGCGAATATAACATTGCCCTTTAAAACAAATGGGTTCATGTAACAAGAAAATACATAAATAATAAGAACAAAGGATGGAACATAACTTGTTTCTTAAAAATCATAAACATGCCTTAAAGCACGTTTCCGAATTGCCCAGAACTAGAAAGAGTAAACTCTGGAACCCACTAAGGTTCGTTAGCTCCGTTTCCTTATACTAATAAATTAGAGAGTGTGCAATTACTTCTACAAGAAGAATTAGTTAGACAGCTTTCTGCCTGCGAGAGCGTCCAGAACTTTAAGTTGATAATAAGCAAAAGTTAGAACAGATTTTAGGTGCGTTTCATGGGTGCGAATTGAGCTACGTTTATATACATATAGCTATGATAAGGATAAGGAAGTGACCGTGCACATTACCATAGTGATGAAAATGCCAAACTCTGGGTTCATTTCGATGGTATCGCCATCGGTGAAGAGAAATGTCTTTCGCTTCTCCTTCTTGGCAGTCAGGACAACGGCCACTTGTTGGGCGGCCACCGAAAGGACGGGGAGCTCGATGCGGTTAAACTCGTCGAAACAACCCCAGCTGCCCGACTGGGCCAGTCCCTTGTAGATGCGGCCCAGTCCTCTAAAGAAATCGAATGGATTGCATAAACGTAAAATACTTAAATACTGTGGAAGATAGCTCGAAGTTATTCTATTTAAACGCGAAACAGGAAATTGCGATACCCAATTTGTATGCCTTGTAAAGTAAAGCGACTCTTACCTGTAGTCCATTTGATCGGAGCAGTTAAAAACCACGACATACTTGGCCAGCGTTTTGCCCATATCCTTGACGGTCTCCGTCTTGCCCGTGCCGGCTGGTCCGCACGGAGCTCCACCCATGGACAGGGTGAGGGCCTGGGCCAGAGTTATGTAGCACCTGGAAGCGAACGAGTTGAGAAACGTTGTAGCAGTTAATGTACTCCAATGTACTCCTGATGGGCCTGCCACAGCTTGTTAAACGTGGTCGTGTACGAAAAGAAGGCTCTTTAAAATATCAAAAGCCAATGGTAATAGTCCCTGACGTCGCGACGAGTGGGAAATCTAAGAGAGATCAACAAACGAATGCAAAGCAGCCGGAGATGCCCCTAGGAACCAGCCCCGCAGCTTCTGGGCCAACTGGCTGCTGTCAAAACTTTATTTATGCTCCGCTAAGTGAAATTTATCTTTACGGGCATGTCAACGTCGCGTCGCTCGAATGTCCGCCGACATAGTTCGTCCTGGAGCTGAATGGGATTCCGCGGAGCAGCGAGCTGCGAGCTGTGGCTCTCCGCGCCTCCACCTCCGACATCGACTTAAAGCATCTTTAAGTGCTGCCAACCGTTTGTTTGCTTACGACGCGGAATTCCAAGGTGGATATTCTGCCGCGGGGAATGTGCGGAGCACGTGCAGGCGGGTTTCCCACTCAGGCATTTGTGGTATGCGAAAGTTTATCATTGGAAAAAAGCGGACGGCGATGCGGGAATAATACGAGGAATACGAATTAAACGGAAGCGTTCATAATTACTCGTCATTGTTATTGCTTCAAACGCTCGCATTTATGAGGCAAGAAAATAAGAATTTATCGAGTTGGAGGGAACTCCTTGAGCGAGAATGTCCCGAGCTGGGAGGACATGTCGTATACTTGATGGAATTGACCTTGGAGAATTTTATAAAGTAAAACAATCTGAATCAGTCCTTACTTAGCCAATCCCCTAAATTGATATAACACAGGCCGATAAAATTTCAATTCAATTTTAACTTCTTTTTGAATTTTTTAGTATTTTTGCTCATCATAATATATCCAATTGGATCTAGCTTTCGAGCATCATACGCTAGAAGGTGATAAAAAACGTGTTTTTGGCACTTTTTGAGCAGCTATACAACAAAAACGCGAGGAATTAAAATGTTCTGCATGGGATTAAATTAAAGGTTGATCCTTAAGGTCCAATATAAAAAACTTGATATCTCAACTCATACTTGGATAAATTTCCACACTTTCAGCATTTGAAAACCATGAAAGGTGGGACAGACATATGATGGCAAATTTTTGATGGAATTTGATACGAGCAAAAAAGAAAATTATTACTTAAAAATATGTTAAACAGTTAACTGCAATTACTGGGACTCAAATAATCTGGTATCAAGGTTTATGACATTGGACCATCAAGATCTTTATTTTGATCCAATGTAGAATATTTTATTCCTTCGAGTTTTTATTTTACAGCTGCTCAAATTAAACCGTATGATGCTTGAAAACTAGCTCCAATTGACTACTTTCATGTTCAGATTCGAAAACTACAGCATAAATCCTATAAGAATCAGCTGCCATATTTTAGTAGATAAAATTTTTTCGGCCTGTGTAATTAATTCTTATTTTACCGATCCGTCAGCGGGGTGATAACCAAGCGATCTGTGCATCCAAGATACTCGTTCTGATAGGTAAAGGTGACATCGGTTACCGAAATCCAGGTCTTGTCCAAGTCCTCTTTGAAATAGAAGCGGCATTGCTTGAGCCACTCAAAGTCGTTGGGGGATTTGATGTTCATGCGACACTATGAAGTTAGTTGAACGAGAGAAAAGATTAGAATCCGCGAATATTGCTACGGTAGAGCATCATTTGACCAGCTGGCTGTGTTACCCACCAAGATATCGAAGATATCGCGCTGATGCACATGAATGGTAATAAGGGTCTCGAAGTTCGTGCGCTCCCGCTTAGACAGGTTGCGGGTCGTCTGGTCGATTAGAGTGTTCAGCATCTCGAGGAACTTGTTGTTGGTCTCCATCATGACCTTTCTTTCCCGGCCCCTCATTAGGGCCATCTCTGCGTCGCGGGTCCAAACCATCTGGATGCCGAGGAGGCCAATCTGGGCCGGCGCCTTCTCTAGGAAACTGAGCAGCGTAAAATTGGGGTCGTTGATAGTCGCGTAGGCAGTACGGATGATCGAGTGCAGCGAAGCCTGGGCCGTGACCAGGAGCTGTGTTAGCCAGGTCTCCACGGAGCCCTCGGCGCGAATGGCCCGATCCAGCTGGATCATCTCGCCCTCGCTGCTGATGATTGCCATCATCTTGTTGTACTCGACGTCGTGGAACTTGACGCACTTGGTATTGTCGAAGATGTTGAGAAGGTGGTTTTGTATGGTGTGCGAATCGGAAGCCTGCCCCAATATTTCTAGCAGGGCAGGATCTGACACAAAGAAGAAGCGTGGGAACATCATGCGCTTGCGCTCCAAGTACCCACTCAAGGATTTCTGACATATTTCTAGCTGCTCCTGCAGGTGAGGCAGCAGCTGCTTGAGCAGATCGTCACCGACGCAGCAGGCCACGACACCAGGGGTCTCGTGGGCCCGCTGCATGATCTTCTGCCAGGACTTGTCAATCTTCGAAAACCTTTTCGCCTCCTTAGGCAGTTGCTTCGCAATATCGCCACCCACAAACACAGCCTCCAGGTAGACCCACATGTTCTGCACGAGGAGCCAGCGCTCCAGGATCTCGTTTGAATTGGACAGGTCGTAGACCCACTGCTGGATCTGCTTCCGGAAGGGGGCGTTGTAGCGGTTGGACAGCAGGGAGCCCAGCACCATCAGGCTATCCTCCAGCTGACCGATCGTTTCGGCTGTGGTATCGCCGCGCAGCAGCAGCTCGCCGCGATTGTTAAAGCTCATGAACTGTAGCTCGTGTACGGACCACTCGTTGGTCACCTGCTTTAGCTTCGCCTCGATATCCTTCTCCTTCATCGCACTGATGCAGATGTCCTCGATGTCCTCTTTGTGCTTCAGCAGCGGCGCCTCCAATATGTTCTTGAGCGAGAAACCCTCCGAGTCGAACTCGAAGATGTAGCGAGTAACATCCATGATCCGTTGCCAGTGGCGTGGCTTCATGGCTTTATTCGCCATCAACTCCAGTAGCGGACACATGTCGTTGAAGTCGTCAATGGTCTTCTTCAGAGCGTGGAACGCCGGCCACTCCTTGAGGCCCTTGGGCAACTTGCGGCATCGGTTCTGGAACTCCATCAACTCGTTGTTGATCTCTTCGATGTCCACTTCGTTCCATGGAATATCGTAGTAGCTGCTCACTCGGTCGATGACGTCGTTGTACAGCTTGTACAGCTTCTGCAGTAAGTTTAGCTCCTTGCGGATCTGGCCGAGCTCTGGATAGTCCGTCTGGGGCAGACCGAAGAGTTCCTCGCCGCTCTGGTACGTCTGTAGGCGTCGCCACATGCCCTCGAAGCGATTTTGGAACAGAATGAGCCTGTCGGAGGCCTCTCTAGGTGTCAGCCCAGCCTGCATCGGGCCCGCCGTGCGATACTCCGTCACGTACGAGATCTTGTCCTGCTTGAAGTTGTCCAAATTTGTTTTCAGGTCATCCTGGAACGCGGGTTGCATCTCCAGCAGCTTCACCTGCGCCTGCAGCGCTCCAGCCAATAGATTCTGAAAAGTGGCCCTCAAATTGTCCACCAGATCGAATTGTTCACGCTCCACCTGCACCTCGTAGCGGGTTAGAACATTAAAGGCTTCCTGTGGAGTTAAAGCGTAGTGTGCTGGCATTAGCATTAAAAGATATCTCATGGAAAAGATGACCCAACTTTGATTTGATAAACTGCAGACAAACACAATATATAGGAAATTTGGTGTTCAATTGGGATATATCTGCAGACATGCTCTCTTATTTTCCATAAATCCATCATTATCTGATGATTAATTTGATTAAATTCAGTTCTTAACCTCACCTCAATGGGATCTATGCGCAGCTCCATGTCCACCTCCTGCTCCCGTATCTTACCCAAGGTCTCCATAATCATTCGGACATCATCCAGGTCACGGATGGGCCTGTCCAGCTTTCGGTCCATCTCGTTGATTACCGCATAAACGTAGTCCATTTCCTTCTTGTACTTCTTCTTCATGGCCTGACCGATTTTGTGGTTGCAGGCTGGAAATAGAAACGGTGTAAAGTGTTTATTCGAGCCACCCTCCGCACTCTGTGGACTCAATGATATCGATGTCATTAATCAAAGCCAGGCGGCCAAGGGCTAATTCGCCTCCCCCCGCGGCCTGATCCGGTGGCATCGCCGGGCTAATAAGTAAGTAGTGCTTGGGGGAGTTTATTTTTGGGACGCCGATGCCTGCCCTGCGCACAGTTAATTCTGTTAGGTAAATTAGATTGCCTAATTGGAGTCCAATCAATTTTCATAGCTTCCTCTATTCGGCCAAACAAAAGAATTCGCGAGGGTGTTGAAATTTATGGCTGATTAATTCGAGCCGGCGGAATTGGAAGTTGTGGCCTCAATAAAATAGGCTCAAAAACTTTGCCATACCGTTTGTTTTAGCCGTTCTACTACCGCTCTACTTCTTCTGAAATTTATTAACCATTAATTATGAATCGGGAGGGAAAGAATAATACTTCCAAGTCACAATTAAATTGTATTCTATTAAGTTTCGGTTTTTTATCCAAACTAACTAAAAATGGTTTTATAATTTTATCATAATTATTAACATCATTAATAAATAGTTAAGATGTTATCAATATTTAAAGTGAAATTATTCAAATCTCTTTAAATCTGCCACCAACTAATTAGAAAATCACGTTTAGACAAAAACGCAAGAGAAAAAATGAAAATCAAATTGCTAAGACTTGGCAATGGGTTTAACGCTTAAAACATTCTTAGAGGAATAACACATTTTAAAGGATTAAACAAAAACTCTACAACTTAAAAGTAACTAACTACTCTTTGTTTTTTATTATCGTCAGTAATTTGGAATTTATAATAATATCTGTGAAAATTATGCACGAAGGGTTGAGGAACTGCTTATTGACCTCGGAACACCCGATGATAACTACTTACACTTAATCTCAATGGCCAAACCATACTTGAGCCTTTCATTGTATACCGCCACGCACTGGCCGAAGACCTCCATGTCCGGTTCCACGAGCAGATTGGCGTCCAGGTCGGACAAGCAGCGCAGCGTCGTCTCGAACTCCTGCAAGCCGAACTCCATGAGCTGACGAGTGGTGCGGTCGTTCTTCCAGAGGAAGTGATATGGCTTCCAGCGCTTGATGTACGTCTGGATCTCGGGCTTGACGTTCTTAGTGCAGCTGGACAGCTGGTTGACCGCCTTTGCCACCTCTTTGTTGTCCATAATGGCCGAGTAGAAGCTCTTGAGCATGTGTGGCATCTGCGGTCGCTCCTCGGAGGCTAGGCAGTAGATCTTGCGCCGCCGGCTTTTGCCGCCGCCGGCCGCCTCGTTGTGGTTGCGTCCGACGCGCGGCTGCGTCACCGTCATCGAAACTTGCTGCGGTTGGTAAGACAAGATTTTGGAGAACATTGCGAAGCTATTCAGTGGGGCTGTACGCACCGGCGGATCTTTGCCGCTGCTCCACTGCGCCACGCCCTTCGCAATGCCCGTGATGTTCTTGCCCGCCGTCACCAAAATGTCCTGCAGCTCGTCCAGATTCGGCTTGATCACCACATGGGGAATCTGCAGCTGCGCGTTCAGCGCAAATATCGGTTTCTTCAACACCGTCTCGTTCTCGTCGGCGATGAACCGACGGCGGAGCGTGTCCAGGGCGGCCCGGATCACCTTGATCAGCACATCAATCACCTTGCGGCTGTAATAGCGCCGCATCTCCACCACTGCATTGCACACCATATCCTGAAAGGATGATCGAAAGGTCAATCGATAAGCAACTAGTAAGCAAACGGCAGACTCTCATATATCCCTAAATACGCTATTCGACCAAATACTTTTTTTTTTTGACGGAGACTAAACATGACTGATTCTGATAGGTCTTGGTCTGTACGATAATAATCTAAAACGAAATTACTTGGCTTTAAAAATGACAAATCAAGCAGTTATTGATGCTTTGATCGCGATTTTCTCAAAAGTTTTTGAACTAGCAATGTACAGACCAAGATCTTTCAGAATCAGTCGCGTTAAGTCTGAGTAGTTTCTTTTTTGACGACCTGTGTTCTACTTTAAGTTAATATGACTTAGGGTCAACCACAAAATGCGCATATATGTATGTATGTAAACGGCTGTAATTTTTAACATTCACCCCGTCACTTTCCTAGTTGTTTTATATTTTGACCATGACCCATTGGGGTAAACGTATTCAAAAGCTTCAAATACCTTATGATACCTTATGACAATTTAAGTAAATAAATAATTGGATGCTTAAGCTGTCGGGAGTTATATAGTTGCGAGTGCAATAATAATTAAAATTGCAAATTTTATTTTTGTTTTTTTTCAAAAATGTTACTCTTAATTTATTATTAAAATTTGAGAATAATTTGATTTTCTGGTTTTAAATTTAAATAAAAAACATTTTTTTTATAAAATTCAAAACAAAATTCCAATTCCTAACCAATTTAAATCTTCCTTGGTAAAATACGTGAGACTTTCTTGTTTCGAACTTGTTGATTGGAGTAACACCCATATGTGCATGCTGCACCACTGCTGCCAACAGTCAATATACATAAAAGGACGAAAGGAAGCTTGCTTCGTCACGCCGAAGATTGTATACCCCTGTAGATTGAAATTGGATTAGTTTTACATTTTGCTCTACATTTTCTTATTGTTCCTATGGCAGCTAGATGATAAAATCGTCAGATTTTTATGAAATAAAAACAGAAATTGGAAAATAATACAAATTAATTATATCTTAGAGTAGATCAAGATATGTTGAAGACTGCCAAAGTTATAATTTTTTTCTAAAAATGTCCTTGTTGTTCCTATGGCAGTTCTATCAGATAGATAATTTTATGAAATTATAACATTAAATCTATAATAATGCAAAAAGGTCACATCTCAAAGCAAAGAAAGTATGTTGACATTTGGCAAAGTATTGCAGCTATATAAAATATTAGTCCTATTTTTATAAAATTAACTCAGAAATTCGGAAATAATATATAAAGGTTATAACCGAGAGTAGATCATGTTATCATGTTATGTTAAAAAACAGTGAAGTTGTATTTTTTTTCAACAAATTTACTGATTGCTTCTATGGCAGATATGTGTATGATATAGTTGATCAATCCGTCCCGCTCCGACTTATATTCGAGTAAAATTATAAAGAAGACTATCTGCAAAGTTTCGTTCAGATAGCTTCAAAACTGAGGGACTAGTTTGCCTATATTCGGACAGACGGGTGACAGACGGATGGAGAAGGGTATAAAAATAATTAATACGACATATCAATAACTTGTTTCAATTCCTATAAAAGAAACCAATTTACTTTCCAAAGTAGTTCATGCGGATAGCTTTAGAAGGTTTTAGGAAGATTTGTGTGGGCGGTAGTGGGGTAGAGCATGTCGAACTTTGAAACTAACTTTACCCGTGTGTAATCTTATATTGTCAAATTGTTAAATTCCAGATGGCTTCTCTTAAGCTAGAGGTATTCTTAATTAATTTTCCAGCACTCATGTGGGTCGCAACTTTTCCGTTTTTATTTGCATTAGGTTTTATTTGACTTACCTGCATGCCCTTGGGTAGACTCTCTGTGGTAGACAAAAGGGACAACGGATTCTCGAAGCAGGACCACAGGATGCTCCAATCCTGCTGCTGGCCACTGCCACCACCACTGGCCGAGGGAGCAGCAGCTCCTCCATCCTCTGGCTTGCGTCCCCCGGATGCGGTGCTGTCTCCTTTCGGAGTGGCTGCTGCTGCTCAATGGGTGGCACTCAATTACTCCTTCCCTTGCACACCGAAAGCTTACCATCAAATAGGGTAATAACATCATCGCCAGCTAGCTCCTTAAAGGCTGCCGTAGCCTTGTCCACCAAGCTCAGGACCTCTTCGACGGCCTCGGAAACCATTTGGCTCTTCCTGTTCAGCTCGATGGCCGCTTTGCTATATAAACATATTAAGAAAGCAATAGGTTTTTGAGCCGAATCGTGAACGGCTTTTAAGCAGATAAAAAGTTTAGAAGGAACACGCACATTTTAATTGATAAACACAGTAATTAAAAGTAGCATAAAGAACGAAAAGTCTAGCCCAGACAGTTGAAAAGATTCACCGCCCCACCAGCCCCAAGGAAGCACAGAGTTTAATGAATTCTGTGAGCACATGTCACAGTCAGACTCACCGGCAGGCCTCCTCGCTCCGCTCCAGAAACTCATCAACTGTCCAGATTTCATCGTCTGCCCAGAAAACAAATGTGAAAAGTTCCGCCAGCCACACAAGTACACGAGACGGGAATAATTTGGGGAAATTAAAGCCACTCACCTGCTGGCAAAATTTGCAATGAGACGTCCTGCATCCACATGAGCACATGGAGTATGCGATTGGAGTAGATGTCATGGACACGCGCCACAAGGACTTCGAAATTCTCAATGGCCTGCTTGCAGCGCTCATAGAACTCGGTCCAGTTTTGGTTTGTCCACTAAGAACCATTGTGAGTTAATTGGATACAGGTAATTAAATAACCAAGAGGTCACCGCACGACTCACGTTGATGGTGTGTAATCCCGGCTTTAGCATCGCGGTGAGGCGCACCAGCTGCGGCAGGAACAGAGGACGCACCTCCAGCTTTACGGCTCGCACAGTGCACAGAAACATTTTGATGAGACACTGCAAAGTGGAGGACGGGTATGGGATTAGGGCATAATTAGGGGGCAAACCCTGTGTGGTCACTCACGTTTAGTGAGTCCTGGATGGTGATAAAGTACTGCTGGCGACTCATCAGCGTGGCGGCCACGATGGGCAGCTCGATGTCCAGCTTGGCCAGCATCTTTGCCTCCCGTATAAGCAGCGGTATGGTGGGATGCAAATTGACCAGCAACTTATCGCCTTGGAGGCTGAGCAGGGGCTGCAGGAGGCAAGCGTCGGCCACGCTCACATCCTGATCCAGCCAGATGGAGACGATCTCGTCCTCGTATTCCTGAAGCACGCCCTGCACGTTATGGTAGCGCACATCCAGATCCTTGGCCATGGGTAGGTTACTCAGTACCCCGTGGTCCATCACCGCGTCCATTAGCTCAGTTATGTGCAGGCTAAGGGCGCGGCACCAGTGGATTCGACCGGCGATTGGCGGGAAATTCCTCGCCAGCGGCGGATCGTCGCGTTGCTTACGAAAGGTTTTCAGGATGCGATCTACCTCCTTCTCCACATAGCGCAAGATCCGAGTGTACTTCTCGTCCATCTTGGTCAGCGGAATTTTCTCGCTGACCTTCTCGAAGCGCACCAGGAAGCGGATGCACTGCGGCGTCTCCCACACCGTGTCAAAGTCGGTCTCGATAAGCGTGGCAATGGTGTCCTTCAGCGAGTTCGTCTTCTGGATAAACCGCTCGAAGTCCACATTGAAGTCCGAGTTGCGGTGGTCCAAGTAGTCATATTTCCTCGAAGTCACCTCCTTCTTGGCCTCCTCAAAGTGATTGGAGGCGTCCTCCAAGGCTTCTCCCAGCAAAAGGCCTTCCAGGCGGCGCTCGAACAAGTGGTTGTAGTCATCGATCAGGTTGAACATGCTAATAATCTTGGAGAGCCGCTCACAGAACGTGTCAAATTTTCCTTGGGGAGAAAATGTTTCACTAAATGTCTTAATAAAGTATTTTTTTTTTACCAAAAACGAAGTTCTCCGAAAACCCAAAAGGCGTCTGATTGGGCAGAAAGGGCTGCTCCCTGACTGTGTAGTAGGTCTCGTGATAGATGTGATTCAATTTAATGCAGTTGCTCAGCTTGGTCCGGATCAGGCTACGATCCTGTGACCAAATGGTCTCCTTGCACCGACAAGTGATGTACGACTTGCAGGTTTCAATCATTTGGTTGGTTATCTGACAATATTAAACAAGTGCATCAGTGTATACGTACATAAATCGAATATATTTTATTTTAATGAATACATTGCAGGAGCAAAACTATAATTTATAAATAGCAGCCAATGCTTCTCACTATTTGCAGTCATCTGCCTGGTTGCTGTCTAAAAGGACAAACAACTATTGAGATTGAAAATAAAAAGCATTAAAGTTTTAGGGCTTTGGGGGAAAGCCAGGAACACGTGCCGTTTGTTGCCATAAACTGCAGGTCACAGAGGTTAGAATATATTGAGAGTAGCATCAGCAAGGGCCGCGAAAAAAGAATAGACAAATAAAATCAATAGCCAGAAGCATTTACACAAAGGAAAGTGGTTTAGCCAACTAAAGTTGATTCAGTGGGAAAAAGAAAGCATCTAAGATGCCAAAGTTTAAGAAAACTGCTAAAAAAGTTTAAGAAAACACACTATGAAACGAATTTTTGAATAAAGTAAGGAAACCATTTTGATTAACACCCAAGTCGGTAACTGTAACCCACCTTGACCATTAGAGCTGATGTCCTTTCCGATGTATTGTAAAACTGAGAGACGCTGTATATAAGACGCACAGTTTGTAGCAGGCTCAGGATGGACTCCTTCATGCTGACTGGGTCGTCCAGGTACAAGGAATGGCAGCACGTCTCCATTGCCTGGATGAACTTTGAGTTGTCGCGCGCCTCGTTGTAGCAAAAGGTGATCTTGCGATCGGTCTCCTTCCACTGCTTTATGATGCGAGAGCCTGCTAGGAAGAGGCAGTGCAGCGTGAACTGCACTTCCTTGTCCTGCAAATGAGCCAGAAGCTGGGAGAACTGCGCGCCGCGCTTCTTCCAGTACTCCAGCTCGTCCTGCGGCCCACTATGGTCGTTCTCCTTGCGCAGCTGCTCGCTCTCGCCGAGAATTTTGAATATGCCCTTCGTCCAGTTACTGACGCGCTCCTCGAGCTGCGCGCAGAACTCTTGGTTCTTGGACATATCCTTCACCTCCTCCACCTGGTCGATTTTCTCGAACATGTCGCATCCATCGGCAAAGACGTTATGATGGTCGCACACCTGCTCGCACACGCGCAGGGCGCTGCAAAAGGACCGCAATCCGGGCAGGAGCTGACCCTTAATGAGCCCGCAGCTCACGTCCTCCTCGTCCCCCTCCAGACTGGGAAAAGCAAGGGCCTGCATAAAGACGAACTCCACTATGCGTTCAATGGAGGTGACCAGGCCAATGTTCTTGGCGTCGATGACGCCACAATACCTGTAAGTTCAATAAAACATGAGAGTAGACTCATAATCACCGAACCAAACTTACAGGTCCTTCTGAAACCCCTCCTCCGGCAGCTGCTTGGACGTGTTCACCCGAAATATGTAAATACATACGCCGGTGAAGGCGCAGGTCCAACCGTCGGTCAAAAACAACTTCTTGTTCTTCGGTGGAGGCATGCCACTCGGAGAGGCACCACCTGCAGAGCCAATTCATAGTAAAGCTAATCATTGAACTACTTTCTAAATATATAATAAGCAGCAACTGATTTAACGACATGCAGCATCAGTTTTCTTCGACTTTGCTATAAATTTCTCGATTCTATAACATATTTTGAATGCATTTAATCTCACCCTGCGGCGTCTTGGAGCTACTTGAAGCCATGCCAGTTCTCGACGGCCCCGGCTTATTCGGATCGGGCACTGGTGTCGGTTCCGGCTCATCCACCTCCTGGTAGAACCACAGCAGCTTATTCTTCATGTTGGGCAGAAAGAGCTGATTGATCTCATCGAGCTAGACGCAATACACGTGTGAAATTATTAGTGTCTACGGAATGTGCGGTCTCTTAGGCTACCATGTCCCCTTCGAATATGTAGTCCATGAGCTGATGCCTGGGCAGCTGGGTGGCGTCGATCAGCAGCTGGAAGGTGAACTCCAGCCGAGGATCCATCTCCCCACGACGTGCCTTGCGCTCGCATTCTTCCCGCCGGCGCTGCGCTTCGTCCGGGTCCATTTCGATTTCGATTCCGATTCCGATTACGATTACGATTCGGAAGTTTAAGTTATTTTTGACGGGCCCGACATGCGTTGGACCGTTGGTGTTCCAGAAAATAGTTAAGGATCAAAATTTTGCAGTGCAGGAGTGTATTTTGTTTGTTTTTGTTTTCATAACAAACGATTAGTTGTTAACCAAAATAACATTTTTTTTATTTTTTTCAAAATTCAAAAATGGAAGAGACCAAAAATTTGTTAGTTTCAAAAAATGCACACGTCTTGGGTAAACACTAAACACGTTGCAACTAGTTAATAGTTGCACACGCCTACAAGCTACGTTAAAAAAAACTACAACAATTCGTACTTATGTACATATATAGCAAGTCAACGGATACGGAAAGTAGTACAAAAACCAAAAGTGCGATACTTCTTTGAAAGCTATATATGGTTATATATGTAAGTGATTTGTAATAGATTACTAGGTTTGGGTTGCAGCAACGGGAGTGAAGTTGTTGTACAGTTGCGTTTAGGTGTTTAGTTAGGAGATAGTTACTCAGCTAAAACGAAATGAAAACACGTGTTCGGACATTAGATGGATACGGGGGATTACGGGGGCCTCAAATAGCAGCAGCAATTTACACGCGCATTATTGGGAGTTGCTACTGGTTGGGATTGCGGTTACGTAATCGTTCAAGAGGGTTTTGGGTATCTAGGGCATTACGCAACTTTCTAAGGCAACATTCGACAACGGTTACTTTGCAGTACACTCGATACGGCTAGTTAGTAATTAGTGCGTTCTCTCCAAATTGCAGGCACCTGCAGGATGTCGCCCTGGTCCTCCTCCTCCTCCTCATCATCACTACTGCCCCCATCTCCGCGCATTGCCAAAACATGCTCGACCAGCTTCTTTTTCTGCACGAACATCTTGGCCAAAACTCTATGCAAAAAACAAAGTACTTTCCACTAGCTGGGGCACACACATTCGGGGCAACTAAATCAAAAATCTTTGGAGATTTACTGCGTTATTACTGGATTCTGATCTGCGTTGCACAACAAGACTTCTCGCCTCTGTCAATTATAATAAGCTGAATGCTGAATTGAACAAACAGCCAGAATACGCACCGAGTTGCCAAGACAACGGTCCGAGCAACTTCCACAGACAATCCAACAACTTCAACGAATTATCGATGGTTCTCCCAGGATGTCGCGATATTATTCTTCAAAAATGTCTATTTACGTTATATTTCCATTTTAAAATCCAAATTCGAACCCCTAAATCATATGCATTTTTGATCAGACGAGCTGATTCAGCAATGTCCGTATAAAAACCTGCCCTATTAATTCAAAAATAATTCTTTTTAACAATTTTCTTAAAGAAAATGAACTTAATTTTTAAAATATTAAAAAAAAAAATTGTTTAGAAGTGTTTTATATACATTTATTGTGATAAAAAGATGGTCGATTTGTCAAGTCAGAAGTTTACAACCCAGTGAACGAGGCATCGCCCACCTTATAAGATATATATATATTTTCTCGATCAGCATCAAAAGCCGAGTCGATCTAGGCATGTTCGTCTGTCTGTTTCTACGAAAACTAGTTTCTCAGTTTTGAATAAAACTTTCTATATACTCTTGGTAGTATAGAAGTTGGACCGCATCAGATGACTATATCATATAGCTGCTATTGAAGCAACCGAACATTTCTTAAGGAAAAAATATTACTTCACCGTTTTTTATACCCTTGCAGGGGTATATATAATTTCAGTCAGAAGTTTGCAACGCAGTAAAGGAATCATCTCCGACCCTATAAAGTATATATATTCTTGAACAGCATCAACAGCCGAGTCGATCTAGCCATGCCGTCTGTCTGTCCGTTTTTACGCAAACTAGTCCCTCAGTTTTGAAGCTATCTGAATGAAACTTTGCAGATAGTCTTCTATATACTCTCACTCGTACATAAGTCGGCACTGGCCTGATTGCACGACTATATCATACAGCTGTCATAAAAACGATTGCTATATGTGGAGGTTAATTACATTTTACTTTACATGCAAAAATGTAAAAAATGTAAAACTGTAAAACTGTAAAAATAAAATGAATATGAAAGTAATTCATTTTAAATCAAAAAGGGAAGATTTTAATTAATGCAATTCAAATCTGCAAGGGTATACAATCTTCGGCGTGCCGAAGTTAACTTTCCTTCTTTTTTATGTATGTATTTATCTTCATCTACTCTGGGATGTAAGCTCTTTATATTACATAGAAATTTTGACCTAACTTTAGTTGAAATCGGGCTATTATATCATATAGCTGCCATAGAAAAGATTGGGAAACCTTTAGAAAAAAATTTAAACTTTCACAGTTTTCAACACATTTTCATCCACTCTAAGATATAAGTATGTTGGATTATTTCAAAATTTCGGTCTTAAATTTATGAAAACCCGACGACTATATTATATACCTTCCATAGTTACGATCAGGAAATTTACAGGAAATTGTAAAACTGTAGATGTAAAAAAAATACGTATATACATATAAACAAAAAAGGAAGGTATCTTCGGCACGCCAAAGTTTGTATACCCTTGCAGATTCCCATTGTATCAATTATAATCTATCCCTATCTAATATAATATGAATAAAATAATTACGTTAATATTCTTAAAATTTTACATTTTGTTTATATGTAAAGAAAAATTTAATTTTTGTCCACATTTACCGACCGTTTGTATGGCAGCTATATTATATAGTCGTTCGATTCTTATGAAATTTACAACAAAATTCCGAAATAATATGAAATGCTTGTATCCCAAATAAGAAGAAATTATGTTGAAAACTGACAAAGTTATAATTTTTTTTTTCTAAAAATTTCCCGACCGCTCCTATGGCAGCAATATGATATAGTATTACGATCTTTATAAAATACGAAAATCTAGAATAATATATATAGCTTATAACCGAGAGTTGGTCAATATATGTTAAAAACCAGTGAAGTTGTAATTTTTTTTCAACAAATGGCAGCTATATGATATAGTTGACCGATCCGGCTCGTTCCGACATATATACGAGTGAGAGTATATAGATGACTATCTACAAAGTTTCATTCAGAGCTTCAAAACTAAGGGACTAGTTTGC
Organism: Drosophila punjabiensis; assembly: GCA_008042585.1. Taxonomy (NCBI): domain Eukaryota; kingdom Metazoa; phylum Arthropoda; class Insecta; order Diptera; family Drosophilidae; genus Drosophila; species Drosophila punjabiensis. The sequence continues at coordinate 49,392 of VNJR01001527.1, forward strand.
GTAGAAACGGACAGACGGACATGGCTAGATTGACTCGGCTATTGATCCTGATCAAGAATATATATACAGTACAACTTCGACAGTCCGGACATGCGCCAGTCCGGACACTCCAGTAATTCGGACACTTTTACATTGTAGAAATGGATGTTAAAACAAATATATCTACTGCAAATACAAAGAAATCGGTTTCAGTTTGTATTTAGTGAGGAGAATAATATTGATTTGCAGGATATTCTTTTGTTGAAGAGGATTGAGCAAAAAGCACAAATCATTCATCTCAACAAAGTTAGTCAGCACAAAGTAACTTATTTTTTCAATAAATCATAATATGTATAAATTTAATATAATAATTTAATGTAATAATTCAATGTTTTTTAATAAATCATAGTACATATGTATGTATTTAATTCACTTAGATTGTTTTAAAAATTTTCACTACTTTAGTCCGGACAACTCGACAATCCGGACTTGCCCAAAACTATATGTGTCCGGACTGTCGAAGTTGTACTGTACTTTATAGGGTCGGAAATGTCTTCTGACTGAAATTATAGTACCCTGCAAGGGTATTGCGGTCGAATTTCAATGGAATTTATATTTCACTCATCAGCGATGGATCAGTAATCAGCGATTAAGTGTGTTCTGCTGAACGCTCATGATACGCTACGCCATCGTAAGTTTATTTTAATTTATTTCGTCCACTTCTGCAATTGCAGCACTGCACACTTCATTTGTAGCTACAAAAAACAAAATTATAAAAATATAATATATAGAAAAAACAAATTATAATTAAATATATAATAAATAACCACCTGTTATTAAAAATGTCACTGATTTCATGACTAATAATTTATATTTCCTTTGTTTACGTTCTCCTTCCGTTCATTATATTTGCAGACTCTTTTTTAATTTTCCAGATGAAGTAAAATTTCACTTCTTCTGTTTTCTGTAAAATTCGCGATGTATGTTTTATAGAAATATTTCTAAAACGACAAGTCGTAAAAGATTGCCTTTTAAAACACAAATAATACTGGTAAAATGCAATGATAGTGTAAAAAAATGTCCATATAATATATATGGATATATTTTTTAACTTTTCACCGTACGAACGTAACGATCGCTATCCTGGAAATACCCATATATATACATATATATATATCCAACATATTAAAAGTTATATTTCCGAAACCATGTAAAAAGGGAAGAACATCGAAAAGTTATTATTTTATTCCATAGATAAAATGTGAAGAAATATAATAATAAAAAAATCATCAATGTGCATACAAGATTTCAATTTTTATACCCTTTCAGGGTATTATAATTTCAGTCAGAAGTTTGCAACGCAGTGAAGGAGTCATCTCCGACCCTATAAAGTATATATATTCTTGATCAGCATCAACAGCCGAGTCGATCTAGCCATGTGCGTCTGTCCGTCTGTCCGTCCGTTTCTACGCAAACTATTCCCTCAGTTTTGAAGCTATCTGAATGAAACTTTCCAGATAGTCTTCTATATACTCTCACTCGGACATAAATCGGAACGGGCCAGATCGGACGACTATATCATATAGCTGTCATACAAACGATCCGTAAATTTGTAGAAAAAAAATTATAACTTCACGATTTTTTAACATATCTTGATCAACTCTCGGTTATAAGCTTTATATATTGTTTCAAATTTTTGGATTTAATTTTATAAATATCGGACTACTATATCATATAGCTGCCATAGGAACGGTCGTGAAATTTTCAGAAAAAAAATTATAACTTTGTCAGTTTTCAACATCATTTCTTCTACTTTGAGATACAAGCATTCTACATTATTTCAAAATTTTGTTTTAAATTTCATTTAAATCGGACGACTATATCATATAGCTGCCATACAAACGATCGGTAAATGTGGATGTAAATTACATTTTATTTTACATGAAAAAATGTAAAAAATGTATAACTGTAAAAATGAAATTGAATTGAAAGTAATTCGTTTTAAAATAGATGAGGTTGGATTATATTTAATGCAATTAAAATCTGCAAGGGTATACAAACTTCGGCGTGCCGAAGTTAGCTTCCTTTCTTGTTATACCTTACAACCTCCAATTTTTGTATGGAACGTAATTTTGGTTTAAATCTATTTATTTTTTAAATTCGTTAGAAAAAATCAATTCACTAAAAATGTATTTATTTTCAGCTCTAGTGATCAGTAGTCAAGGTGTTCTGCTGATCGCAGCCAGTTTTTCCCTTTTCGTACTGCGCTTCAGGGATGGCGCAAAGCTGGGAGCTGGAACCAGTCGCGAACTATTGTCCAACCAGACATCGGAACCATGTAAAATCGCAAAATCCTTTTCCCAGTTTCTGCTGTTTGCATAGATAGATAGCAGATAAGCATACATTTAGCTATTTACATTTTTAATTAATTAATTTTTTAAAAGACTATTAATCAAACCTCGCTCCATAATCAAGTTTTACAACCGAGTGTGACCAGTTGGCTGCAGGTCGGAACCGTGGGCATTTTTTTGCACTTTGGTGTAACTTCGTGGTATCTCTCGAAAAGAGAAGGCGGTCACACACTGCTCAGTTTTTGTGCATGACAATTTTTATTCAGCCGAATTTGCCCTTTTTGTAACGAAAACAGGCTGTCAGTCAGTAGTGTCCCGGCTCCGTAAACTGTTAAGCAGCGTTTCGCAAGTAGCAACATAATGTCGGCAACAGCAGGGTAAGTCTGCTGGTGCGGCCCCATTCCCAGCTCTTAGCGGGACCTCTTTTTGTGGCTTCTCTGTGCGTCGCGTGCTTTCTTGCGGCGGCGGCCGCGGCGTCCATTTTTGACTTCCTGGCTGGCCGCTGGCAAGGAA